>OZ024806.1:21811587-22116587 GCA_964017045.1 Omphiscola glabra
TGATTGGCCTGAATATAGACAGAGTGATTGGCCTGGATAAAGACAGACTGATTGGCCTGAATATAGACAGACTGATTGGCCTGGATAAAGACAGAGTGATTGGCCTGGATATAGACGAAGTGATTGGCATGGAGATAGAATGATTTGCCTGGACATAGACAGGAGTGATTGGTCTCGGAGTAGATTGAGTTTTTGAGTTGGAGAAGAAGACAATGCAAATTGTAGCTATGGACGTCCGTCAGTCCATTGTGTCTATACATTAATCAAACTCTCTAAACAACATCTCACCGTGTGTTTTCACATGTCTAGAAACAAAAGCCTTATATAACAGAGACAACCACATTCATTGTTTTCACGATGGAAGTTTCGTACTCAGAGAACAAACATTCCCCCCCACCCTCCCCTCCCACACACACAACTCGGGATGAAGTGGAAACAATCATAACATGAGAAGCCATGGATTGTGAGTATTTTGTTGTTTGTTTACAATCCCAATTTATTTTGGTTAGCCCACAAGACCAACGCTCAACCCTGGAGAAATGTCAGGATTACAGACATGATTGCGTGAAATGCTGTAGTTCAGCCAGTGATTCTAAAACATTTTCTGACCAGCACACGTAAAAGATATATAGAGAGAGATGGCATCGACACCCCTTGAGAAAAAAACTTGCCTCCATCTCAACTAAATATCTTCTAACCACTTTGATCATCATCATCATCATAATAATAATCATCATCATCATCATAATAATCATCTAATCATCATCATCATTAAAATCATCATTAACATCATCATCAACATCATGTCCCTTAGTCCTTGGACCGTTGGGGCGCCACAGATGACATGAAAACTCTCCTTCTCCATTCCTCTCTGTCTTCTGCACTATGCATAGCTTCGCCTCGTTTTAATCCCGTCCACTCTTTGGTGTTATCTTCCCATCTTTTTCTCTGTCTTCCTCTTCTTCTTCTTCCACTTTGATCCATTTCGGTAAACTTTACCACGAACTTACAGGTTCAAATAAAAACAACCCAACCTGTAGATAGCATAACCCCACCTGTAGATCACGTCAACCCGCCTGTAGATCACGTCAACCCACCTGTAGATCACGTCAACCCGCCTGTAGATCACGTCAACCCACCTGTAGATCACGTCAACCCGCCTTTAGATCACGTCGACTGCCTGTAGATCACGTCAACCCGCCTGTAGATCACGTCAACCTACCTGCAGATTAGGTCAGCCTATCTGAAGAGCACGTTATCCAACCTACAGATCACGCCATACAACCTGCTGATCACGGCATACAACCTGTCCACTACGCCATACAACCTGTTGATCACGGGAACCCACATGCAGTTTAAGTTGACCTATGTGAAGATCACGTTAACCAACCTACAATTCACGGCATATGGCCATTGGATCACGACATCCAACCTGTTAATCACGGCATCCGACAAGCAGATCACACCAAACATCCGATTTGTCATTCTCACCAGCCGTCCTGTAGATCACACCAAACATCCTATTTGTCATTCCCACCAGCCGTCCTGTAGATCACAGCAAACATTCGATTTGTCATTCTCACCAGCCGTCCTGTAGATCACACCAAACATCCGATTTGTCATTCCCACCAGCCGTCCTGTAGATCAAATACATTAATTGCGTGAAACTTCATATATAGCACAAGTGGGGTGGGATACAGCGCTTCATTTGAGAATCACCGAAAGACAACAAAATCCAAATGTTTGTGGATCATTTCTTCATCTTCCGGCAAAATAACAACATTGACAGCAAGACAAATGAGAGTTGTTTACCCCACAACCTGTTTATTGCCATACGACAAACAACATTTAGAACTTAAGACAAACAAAATCAACAAGGGATTATTACTGATCGATTAAACTGTCAAAGTCTGGAACCATGTCACCATCAAATAGAAATTGTGTTGTATATGTACTCCCAATGTTATCAAGACACACTGACCTGTCAGATCTGACACAAAACGGTTACGGATGTTTCGACAACACACGGAGCCAACCAAAGGGTCGACAGACGACATACAATATACAGGGGCAGGAGCGGATACATTTTGGAAGCTGCTTACCTGTGAGCCCCAACGTATTAGTAAATTGGCAAGTACAAAATACATCCCGTTAGATTCACGTCTAGATGTTTTAATTCCCAAATACCTCTAGATCAGATATCGGATTTGTAAAAAAAATTTTGGGAAGGGGGGTGGAAAGGGGATTTGTTTTGGGTTTGATTCAAGTTCATAAAAGTGTGCTCGTGCCACCGTGTGACCCAGTTCTTAATAGGTCCGGTTGTTGGGTGAGCTCCCCGAAGATTCCATGAGATCTATTGAAGCTCAGCGAAGCACGAGAAAACTGGGTTTATTACGCTTTATATCTACTCAGCACTAAACCTGATTGATTCATCTATTACAGTGGTTCTCAACCTTCCCAATGCCGCCACCCTTCAATACAGTTCCTCATGTTGTGGTAACCCCGAAACGTAAGATTATTTTCGTTGCTACTTCATGCATATGTGATTTCCGAATGTCTTAGGCGACCCTCGTGTAAGAGTCGTTCGCGACCCACAAGTTGAGAACCGTTGATCTAGTAGGATGGACTCCGGGGAATGGGAAGAGCTTTGACCGGACTTAGCTGTCTGGCCCGTGGCCTCAGTTGATAGTGCTTAGAATGGGCTTGGGGCTTGTGTTGAAGAAGTTGTTTTGTGTAAATATAGTCTTACTTACTTGATGAATACGTCACTGGGCGTTACTACTCCGTTTAACTTGAACTGATTGTCCGCCTTGCTATGGATGGCTGCGTGGACTGGAGTTCAAGTCCCAGCGAAACCTCGACAAGCAAAAAACAACCCCAGCACTCCGTGGGGATAAGGACTCGTTAACCTTGGACGGTAGCTCATCAAAAGTGAAGGAAGCTCTGGTTGCGAACTTTCGCTGCCTTGCGACTAAACCACCATGGTTTAGCGGCTAAAAGACGACTAAACCAGCAAGGTTTAGAGGCTAAAAGACTACTAAACCACCATGGTTTAGAGGCTAAAAGACGACTAAACCACCATGGTTTAGAGGCTAAAAGAGTGAACCCTAGGCGAAAAATCTGTAGATGGAGTCAAGTAGGCGTTATGACATTGACTCAAAGAAATATCCGGTAACACCTGAGACGTCTATGGTGCCAAACTGAATCCTTCCTTGGGATCACCAGTTGCGTGGAGAGGAGGGGGTGGGATCTGCTAAAAGGGAACTCATTCTTCTATTTTAAAAAATCGCAGCCGTTGTTACTGCGCCCTGCCAAAACTCCACCGTCGTCTCATTAAGACGACCAGACGTGTTCCTATTGGCAGAATGCTCTCCTCTTGTTACCAGGTGGCACTTTGTCATGTTAAAGGGCATTTAAAAAATTTACTTTACCTAAATCGTTAATTCGAATAAAAATCGCCAATTTGAAGTTTACTTCTAAGAATGTGAATGTGGGCGTCTGGTGAAAACCTGTGCTCTACATGGGCGTCTTGTGAAAATCTGTATTCTACAAGGGCATCTGGTGAAAATCTGTATTCTACAATGGCGTCAGGTGAAAATCTGTATTCTACAATGGCGTCTTGTGAAAATCTGTATTCTACAATGGCGTCAGGTGGAAATCTGTATTCTACAAGGGCGTCTGGTGAAAATCTGTATTCTACAAGGGCGTCTGATGAAAATCGGTATTCTTAAAGAGCGCCTGGTGAAAATCTGTATACTACAAGGGCGCCTGATGAAAATCTGTATTCTTAAAGAGCGCCTGGTGAAAATCTGTATTCTACAAGGGCGTCTGATGAAAATCTGTATTCTTAAAGGGCGCCTGGTGAAAATCTGTATTCTACAAGTGCGTCTGGTGAAAATCTGTATTCTACAAGGGCATCTTGAGAAAATCTGTATTCTACAAGGGCGCCGAGAATCCCGTCATCATCACGAGCTTGTGATAGAAAGAGGGAGATAACACGTGTGAAAAGCGCAGTTGACCCGCGGGCAAAGAACTGCATCGGCGCCCCCCCCCCGTACGTATACAACACCTAACAGGCATATCGATGTAAAGGCTCGTGGGCACTGGGCAAACTGCTGAATGTGCCCATGCGACAAGGCACACATCGTGAGCGATGGATGACTAATAGAGATTGGAAAAAAAAAAAAAAAAAAGGCGGTGACAAAAAAGATTAAAAGGCAAACAGAGAGAAAGAAAGACAGAATGATTGAGAGATGCGAGATTTAATCATGAGAAGAAAAGAAACACGGTAAATAATGCAATGTTTGTCAAATAAAACTAGTTGGGTCAAAGAGAAGATGATTACAGGCATTTTGTATCATTACAATTATCTGCTATTGCTCCCTTTTAACCAGACAACTCGCATAACTTTCTCAAAACATTTTTTCGGAGAGTGGTGGTCAAGTTTCACTCTGCTCCTTGCGTCTCTTTGCCTCGTCTGCTACATCTGTCTGTTTGCTTGATTTGTCTGTTTGCTTGATTTGTCTGTTTAAAACTTCAGTCTATCAAAACGCTCTGCTTCATCATTCCGTCTGTCTAAACTTTCTGCTTAATCCTACTATCTAAACTTTCTGTCTGTTTACTAGCTATGTCTGTGTACTGATTCTGTCTTTTTAATCCTTCCGTCTGTCTAAAACTCCTGTGTGTTTGCTTTACCTTCTGTTTACTCCTAATGTCCAGCTCATGTCTTACTTCCTCATCTCTCGAATTCCTGTCTCCAGTAACTTCCATTTTCCTGTCTCCAGTTTCGTCCATTTTCCTGTCTCCAGTAACGTCCATTTTCCTGTCTCCAGTAACGTCCATTTTCTTGTCTCCAGTAACGTCCATTTTCCTGTCTCCAGTAACGTCCATTTTCCTGTCTCCAGTAACGTCCATTTTCCTGTCTCCAGTAACGTCCATTTTCCTGTCTGCAGTAACTTCCATTTTCCTGTCTGCAGTAACGTCCATTTTCCTGTCTGCAGTAACGTCCCTTTTCCTGTCTGCAGTAACTTCCATTTTCCTGTCTGCAGCAACGTCCATTTTCCGGTCCTTCTTCCATTCACAGAATAAATGGTTGAATCGTAGAAAAAGCAGCTGCACCGAAAGGTATTGATATTATTTCCCCCCCGTAACATGTGTTATATTTTAATCGGTTATTGAAGACATTTTGTACGTTATAGTTGATTTCTGGCATGTTTAACAACATTTCCAAAGTATATTTGGCTTTCCTTTGATACGTCCTGAAGACACTGTGTAAATTATAAATAATGAAATAACTAAGTTTAGCTATCATTTTTTAAAATAAAAAAAAAACCACTTAAAAAACATAGGATTCTCGCTGTCATGCGATGTTACGGGTCCAACGCTAATATCGGCGTAAGTCTAAGTCGGCGTTAAAGTCAAATTCAGACATTAAGATCATCTTTTCTTTCGGGAGCATTTGTTCCTCGAGGCGAAGGAGTGTGGCGACCCTAGCCGATGATTCCAAATATGCAGTTCTTGAGGGTACTGCTCCTAGGCAACATCTTTTTCTCATTTCCCAGCTGCGGTGTGAATTAGAGACGTAACATATATCCACCCCAGCCCAAGAAAGTCCGGCCCGGTTGCTGTGTTAAAGCAGCACCCCGGCCGGCCAGGTGTTCCTTCTCTGGTGCCGCCTCACTCGCATAGTCAATCGAGTGGAAGGGTGTGTGAGGCTGTCTCAAGGGCTGAGGGCCCCCGGCATGCCGCTTCGCGGCCTGACTGGACTAAAGAACACTGGGGGAGTGGTTGAATGCCGGTTGGGAGCGCGATGGTGCGCTGGGGAAGACTTCATAAGCTTCGGCTCGATAGTTTTTCTGATTTTCTTAAGTAGTAGTAGTTCCTCGAGCGATCTTGCACTTAAAATCAAGACTCAGGTGTCTTAATAAAGTTTCAATTTCCATACATTTAATATGAATGGCTTAAATGTCCACAACACCGACACATCCCCACCACAACACCGACACATCCCCCACAACAACACCGACACATCTCCACAACAACACCGACACATCCCCACCACAACACCGACACATCCCCACCACAACACAGACACATCCCCCACAACAACACAGACACATCCCCCACAACAACACCGACACATCCCCACCACAACACCGTCACATCCCCACCACAACACCGACACAGCCCCACCACAACACCGACACATCCCCACCACAACACCGACACATCCCCACCACAACACAGACACATCCCCACCACAACACAGACACATCCCCACCACAACACCGACACAGCCCCACCACAACACCGACACATCCCCACCACAACACAGACACATCCCCCACAACAACACAGACACATCCCCACCACAACACAGACACATCCCCCACAACAACACAGACACATCACCCACAACAACACAGACACATCCCCACCACAACACAGACACATCCCCACCACAACACCGACACATCCCCCACAACAACACAGACACATCCCCACCACAACACAGACACAACACCACCAAAACACCGACACAGCCCCAACCATAACACCGACACAGACCCAACCATAACACCGACACATCCCCACCACCGTCACATCCCCACCACAACACCGACACATCCCCACCACAACACCGACACAGCCCCACCACAACACCGACACACCCCACCACAACACCGACACATCCCCACCACAACACAGACACAGCCCCCAACACAACACCGACACAGCCCCACCACAACACCGACACAGCCCCACAACAACACCGACACATCCCCACCACAACACCAAGACATCCCCACCACAACACAGACACAGCCCCACCACAACACTGACACAGCCCCCACCACAACACCGACACAGCCCCAACCATAACACCGACACAGCCCCTACCACAACACCGTCACATCCCCACTACAACACCGACACATCCCCACCACAACACCGACACATCCCCACCACAACACCGACACAGCCCCACCACAACACCGACACACCCCACCACAACACCGACACAGCCCCTACCACAACACCGTCACATCCCCTACCACAACACCGTCACATCCCCACTACAACACCGACACATCCCCACCACAACACTGACACATCCCCAACACAACACGACACATCCCCACCACAACACCGACACAGCCCCACCACAACACCGACATATCACCACCACAACACCGACACATCCCCACCACAACATCGCCACTTCCCCTCACAACACCGACACAGCCCCACCACAACACCGACACAGCCCCCACCACAACACCGACACAGCCCCAACCATAACACCGACACAGCCCCTACCACAACACCGTCACATCCCCACTACAACACCGACACATCCCCACCACAACACCGACCCATCCCCACCACAACACCGACACAGCCCCCACCACAACACCGACACACCCCACCACAACACCGACACATCCCCACCACAACACAGACACAGCCCCACCACAACACCGACACATCCCCACCACAACACCGACACAGCCCCACCACAACACCGACACAGCCCCACCACAACACCGACACATCCCCAACACAACACGACACATCCCCACCACAACACCGACACAGCCCCACCACAACACCGACATATCCCCACCACAACACCGACACATCCCCACCACAACATCGCCACTTCCCATCACAACACCGACACAGCCCCACCACAGCACCGACACAGCCCCCACCACAACACCGACACAGCCCCAACCATAACACCGACACAGCCCCTGCCACAACACCGTCACATCCCCACAACAACACCGACACATCCCCACCACAACACCGACACAGCCCCACCACAACACCGACACAGCCCCACCACAACACCGATACATCCCCACCACAACACCGACACATCCCCACCACAACACCGACACATCCCCACCACAACACCGACACAGCCCCACAACAACAGTGACACGACCACTACCCGTCACAACCAATCTCGGATTGAGTTTTCATTAGGACTGGAAACACATTCTATTCAACAAATAGCAGACTACCTGTCAGATCGGTTAACGAGAAAGAATCAAGTATTCCTATTCAAATATCTTTACATCTTTCACAATTATGAGAAAAAACATTTGTAAAAGATCTAGACGCATTAGTATCTAATGTTTATAGCTTTGAGAGTGAGCTGCCGGCTGGTAGAATCTGAATTGTGGAATTAAGATGGTAGAATCTGAGTCGGGAAATTTAGAGGGTAGAATTTGAGTCGTGGCATTTCAGATGTTAGAATCTGAGCGTGGAATTTAGATAAAGAAATCTGAAGAGAAAAAACAACAAACTCAATGCAGGTTAGTCTACGTGTGTTGTACTTCTTTCAATGTTTACTTCAGTTTCCCATGAACCAATTAGTAGACTAGAGTAGCAGCTGTTACCTGCAGTAAAGATAGAATTAAATACTGATGTTAATTGCTTTTATTTAAAATGTTTATTAGGGGAAAATACATTCGTAATAAAGGCTCGAGGTTCCCGATTGGGTCATGCCAGGCAGGGTTTGTGTTCTCACGTCATGCCAGGCAGGGATTGTGTTCTCAAGTGACGTGACGAAACGTCTAGATTGCGTCAAATTAAATACGTCTCATAGAGGTGAGCAAAAAACTTCATTGGTTAGCACCCGACGAAAATTTAACAAAATGTTAGTGTTCTGGGGGCCGACATCTTGTTTACGGAATAGTCACGTGATTTTAGCCAATTGGTTCGTTTCCGATGACGTCATCTGGACTACTTGGCATAATGTTATATCACATTTTGCTCCCCGTAACATGCCCCCAAAGCCATTCATACGCCAATCCATGCGAAGCTAAGCGCAGTGGGCTTTGTAATGATGTTAGAGATGGTTTAATTTCACTGTGAGCACCAAGATGAGCAACGCTCGGAAAGGATGAGCCAAATTCTCGAATTGCGTGCGGATGTCATCTTGTGAGTGTGTGTGTGTGTGTGTGCGTGTGTGTGTGTGTGTGTGCGTGTGTGTGTGTGTCCGTGCGTGTGTGTGCGTGAGAGAGAGTGACAGGGAGAGAGCGACAGAGAGAGAGAGAGGGACAGAGAGAGAGAGGGACAGAGAGAGGGACAGAGAGAGAGCGACAGAGAAAGAGAGAGGGACAGAGAAAGAGAGAGGGACAGAGAGAGAGAGTGAGAGAGAGGGACATAGAAAGAGAGAGGGACAGTGGTAGAGATAGGGGGACAGAGAGAGGGACAGAGAGAGAGGGACAGAGAGAGAGAGAGGGGGACAGAGAAAGAGAGCGGGACAGAGAAAGATAGAGGGACAGAGAAAGAGAGAGGGACAGAGAAAAAGAGAGGGACAGAGAAAGAGAGAGGGACAGAGAAAGAGAGAGGGGCAGAGAAAGAGAGAGGGACAGAGAAAGAGATAGGGACAGAGAAAGAGAGAGGGACAGAGAAAGAGAGAGGGACAGATAAAGAGAGAGGGACAGAGAAAGAGAGAGGGACAGAGAAAGAGAGAGGGACAGAGAGAGACTGAGGGATAGAATGAGAGAGGGGGACAGAGAGAGAGAGGGGGACAGAGAGAGAGGGACAGAGGGAGAGGGACAGAGAGAGAGACAGAGAGAGAGAGAGGGACAGAGAGAGGGACAGAGAGAGAGAGAGAGGGAGGGACAAAGAGAGAGCGGGAGGGACAAAGAGAGAGAGAGGGACATAGAGAGAGAGAGAGAGGGACAGAGATAGAGAGGGACAGAGAGCGAGAGGGACAGAGAGAGCGAGAGGGACAGAGAGAGAGAGAGGGAGGGACAGAGGGAGAGAGAGAGATGGACAGAGAAATAGAGAGAGGGAGGGACAGAGAGAGAGAGAGAGAGAGAGAGAGAGAGAGAGAGGGACAGAGAGGGAGGTGCTCTCGTTTAGTGATAAGAAATAGCGTGTCGTCCACTGCAGTTGTGTGTCATTGGTGGTAATCCTCCCCTTCCAGAAAAAAACATATGTTATTCGCAAAAACTCTGGTATTCCAACAACCTCCAGTATTCCAACAACATCTGGTATTCCAACAACATCTGGTATTCCAACAACCTCTGGTACTCCAACAACATCTGGTATTCCAACAACCTCTAGTACGCCAACAACATCTGGTATTCCAACAGCATCTGGTATTCCAACAACCTCTAGTACTCCAACAACATCTGGTATTCCAACAACCTCTAGTACTCCAACAACATCTGGTATTCCAACAACCTCTAGTACTCCAACAACCTCTGGTATTCCAAAAACATCTGGTATTCCAACACCATCTAGTACTCCAACAACATCTGGTATTCCAACAACCTCTAGTACTCCAACAACATCTGGTATTCGAACAACCACTAGTACTCCAACAACATCTGGTATTCCAACAACCTCTAGTACTCCAACAACATCTGGTATTCCAACAACTTCTGTTATTCCTATAACCTCCGGTAATTTATCTATTCTTATATTCCAAAAACTTTTTTTGAATACCTAAGGTATTCCAACAGACTCTGGTATTACCACAACCTTTGATAATCCAGCAACCTCTTGTACTCCTAAAAACTTCCGGGATTACAACTCCAGCGTTGACAAAAACCTATTTTGCGCTGTTACGCAAGGATTGTTTTTACTTTAAGAAATAAACAAAAAAATCGAGGTTTATATGAAAATAGACAAAATATATTACCGGCTGATATTGTTTACCAATAAATATTTATTAGATAAATGAGCAATGTCATTGCTAAGATTATCATTAGATTTTTTTTTTAGGTCAGCTTAACCTCTGCTGAATACGATTGCAGAACTTTCGGACGGGGAGATCGCCTTTATGTCGGTTATGTCATTTCTTCATGTGACGTCATCGACGTGCACTCTAATCGCCGCTGACCCGGCTAAGCTGAGCTTTGCTCAAATGATCCAATAATTAATACTGGGCGAGACATCGACAAAGGCCATGGCCCGGCATCGATACGACATGTTTTGCCGTAATCGAACGAGGTAATTACACGTCCTGGCTTTGCGCGATCAATCATATTGAATCGAGTACAGAAGATCTCAAACTTTATTTATTATGACCCCCCCCCCCCCCCCCGATGGGTTTCAATTAGTGCGTATATCTTTTTTTTTTAAATAGTTCTACAAACTATATTTTTAAAAAATGTTAATAGTTTCATCCTTTTATATTAGATAATTTATATTTCATATTTTAAAATTATGGTTTGTAAAATTTATTTGTTTGAAATTGTCATGTAAGTGGAAGCTTAACCATGATCTATAGCTTACATTACATGACTTCAGAGAAGATCTGAAACAAGACGAATTAGAGGGAGTGATGAAGATTTTCACTGATTAGTTTCATCTTCAATGCATATTATAGAAAGTTATATCGGCCGATTGTGTCCCAGCCTGGTAATTCGCTTGTATCACCCCTGTGAAAGGACTGAGGATCGCGCGAGCAGGTTGTGAGAATCGATACCATAATTAACCGCTGTGCAATGTCGCCAGCTTGTCGGCTCAAGCTGTAAGTGCATTTGTGAACGATTACGACGCGGAGCCATTAAAGAAATAAGGTATTTACTGCGATGGTTTCTTTTTTATATCTGAACAAAAGAGCTTAGTGTATCATGTTCTCAGGGGCGTAGCTAAAAGTGGTGGAAACGGGTGCTTTGGACATGCACCTCCCTTATGTAGAAACATGCTGACTTCACCGGAAAATGGAAACAAAACAATCGTGTCTTTGAAGATTTCATGTAGATGTCCAATGATCTACAAGTAATGAAACAGTCTTCATTCTTATTATTTTCTTTATAGCTTTCCGCCCTGTCCTGTTTTCGTTTGGCCCACACAAACCCTGTCCTGTTTTCTTTTGGCCCACACAAGTCCTGTCCTGTTTTCGTTTGGCCCGCACAAGTCCTGTCCTATTTTCTTTTGGCCCACACAAGTCCTGTCCTGTTTTCTTTTGGCCCACACAAGTCCTGTCCTGTTTTCTTTTGGCCCACACAAGTCCTGTCCTGTTTTCGTTTGGCCCGCACAAGCCCTGTCCTATTTTCTTTTGGCCCACACAAGTCCTGTCCTGTTTTTTTTTGGCCCGCACAAGTCCTGCCCTTGGCCCCCACAAGTTTTTCATAAAGTTTCACGGGCACGCCTTACATTAAGAGTTGCGCAGGTCTGATCTTGAGAGAAAGAAGCATGTAAGATATTCATTTGCAAGTTTGGACTCTTGAGCAGAATACACGGGACGGATTTTTGCACGTCCGACGCATTGCGACAGTCTTGATTATTATTTTGTGGACTTTACATGGACATAGGTCACCTTGATCTGGCCGCACAGTATTGATCAGCGGCGGATCCGAGAACAATTCCCAGAGTGGGGCCACAAAAAGAGCATTTAATTTCTGGTTAGGTAGCCTTTTAAAAACTTATCACAATTAGGTTTTCCTGTGAGAAAACTCATTGAAGGCACGGCAAGGTGCTTCTTTGATTAGACAAGGAACCCACCCTGTTCATATGTCTGTAAGATTAAAACTAACAGGGGCGTGTCAATAAGCTCGACAAAGTATAAATAAGGGGCTTCCAAGCATCGCATAGAAAGAGCCATCCCCAGATGTCAAAATGCGTGTGTGTCTACATGCGTCTAAGCATATCATAGAAAGGGGCAACTAAAAAAACCAAATTCATAACTTAAACTCTATAATGATGACTTAAAAGCAAAGTAATCACTTCAACTCAATGAGGACGACTTAAACAACAAAGTCAAAACTTTAACACTATAAGGATGACTTGCAAATGAAGTCAATGACTACATATCTATAAGGATCACTTCACAAAGCCAGTCGTACATTCTTAATAAGTTAAGCACCAGAAGAGAAAAAAAACATGTTTCTCTATTTCAACCACGACATTGTCCAAAACCCCAGCGTGTCGTCATCCAATGCCGAGATAACCAGACCCCGACTACATAGTGGACCCAATATCTTTGGCACTGGCTTGTTCTGGAATAATGATGAAGGAATTGATTTCGATTTGTGCTCCGTAGATCCGGGGGATTTGTTATCGGGGGTTCAAAGCAAGTCCCGTCGGTGACTTTCACTGTAGAATCTCCAGAAGTCAAACATTCTGGATTAGGTCTTCCGCCACAGTCGATATTCCCCCCTTCCCCCCCCCCCCCACATCCCCGATTATTTTCTTCTATCAGTTAAAAAAAACAACTCAACTTGCCCTAGTTAACAGTTAAGTTTGACAACATTTATAAAGACATTTATGAAGTCATTTATGAAGACATTTATGAAGTCATTTATGAAGACATTTATGAAGACATTTATGAAGTCATTTATAAAGACAATTATGAAGACATTTATGAAGTCATTTATGAAGACATTTATGAAGACAATTATGAAGACATTTATGAAGTCATTTATGAAGACATTAATGAAGACATTTATGAAGACATTTATGAAGACATTTATGAAGACATTTATGAAGACATTTATGGAAACATTTATGAAGGCATTTACTATTGACTTCATTTATGAAGGCATTTACTATTGACTTCATTTATGAAGGCATTTACTATTGACTTCATTTATGAAGACATTTACTATTGACTTCATTATGAAGGCATTTACTATTGACTTCATTTATGAAGACATTTACTATTGACTTCATTTATGAAGAGATTTACTATTGACTTCATTTATGAAGACATTTACTATTGACGTCATTTATGAAGACATTTACTATTGACGTCATTTATGAAGACATTTACTATGGACGTCATTTATGAAGACATTTACTACTGACATTTTAAAACATATTTTCAGCACCCCCCCCCCCCCCCCCCAAAACCGGGCAGCCTATTTTACCCTAAACCTTAGCTCTTCTACAGCGAGTAAGTTGTTCGCGTACAAACACTTGTATGGTAGCTTTTTTTTCGGAGAACACGTTTGTATAAAAAAAGTAACAAAACCGCCCCAGTAAATAAATTCTGTCCTAACCCTTTATTTTTCCAAAAAAAAATGAACAAAATCGGTTTTACATTATGGAAATTAGTTTTTTTTTTTTTTTTTTAAATTCTCTTGTTTTAAATTAAAGGGGTATAAACATGGGTTTGCCAAAGAAATCATGCAGGGCACAACGAGAGGAGGGAGAAGAAGAGGTAGACGGAGAACAAGATTGGAAGATAACATCAAAGAGTGGACGGGACTAAAACTAGGCGATGATGTGCGTAGTGCAGAAAACAGAGAGGAATGGAGGAGGATAGTTTTCAGGTCATCTGTGGCGCCCCAACGGTCCAAGGACTAAGGGACACGGCTAAGCATTGTGGTGACCAGTTGACTTACACGAACATTCTTATAATGGGCTGATTACAATACGGTCCTTTTTAAGGAAAAAAAAGGCTCTAAGAACGTGATACCACACGTGACACATTGTTATCGTGCAAGAGATCTGATCAAGTTCTTTAATGCGACATTCTAACTTTAAAGACAATTTAGAGGATGTCCTTATTTGGGACGAAGCCACTACGATCGCACCATAAACCATCGATTACAAGGCACAGTCGTCCTGTGGCTACTTCCACTTTTGCTTTGTCATTAGATGGTTCAAACCGGGATTATGCGTCTTGCGGTGGGAAAGCGAAGGAATTCCAAACTGTCATATATATCTTCGCCATCTCCCCCGAACCCCAGTGGGGAAGGTCAAATCCCTGAGGTTAGTCAAATCTTTGAGACTAGTCAAATCTTTGAGGTTAGTCAAATCTTTGAGGTTAGTCAAATATTTGAGGTTAGTAAAATCTTTGAGGTTAGTCAAATCTTTGAAGTTAGTCAAATTTTTGAGGTTAGTCAAATCTTTGAAATTAGTCAAATCTTTGAAGTTAGTCAAATTACTGTCGTTGAAATATTTTGGATAAAAACTGAAATATGGCAGCTGCACAAAGGCAACGTTAAATCTAAAGTTACGTTTCTTGTTAGTACTGTCAAATAGCAGAGTGACAAAGTTATGGAATACGAAGAAACAAAGCGTCCTTTCGAAATGCGTAGTGGAAATTAAAAACGACCCATTTCCATCACAAAGACAATATCTCCCATTTGTCAAACTACTCAATTCCATCCTCACCACATAGAATATCCGGCATGCAGCTGGCGATGTTGATAGCATCATTATCTGCGTGAACTCCGGGGTGAAAGCGACCTCTGCCTGGCGGCACGAATGACCATAAAAACAAAAAACAAAGCCGTTTTAAAAACTAACTGATCACGATTCCAGGATTGGACGCCAATCGTGGGGCTGCAGGTTTATTCAGTGCATCGACAGCTGTTGGGGAAACGGGGGGAGGGGGTTGTCGGTGCAGGGACGCAACAAGCTGTGAGATGACTGTCCTGTTTGTTGGATTGAAATAGAGCAGTGGTCGGCAAATGGCGGCTCGATAGCCGCATGTGGTCAGTCGGCCACAAATCGGGTTTGACTCCGAAAACATGTTTCTTGACAGGTTCTTGACAAGACATTTTAATCGTTCTGCTGCTGATTTTTGGCACTTTTGACTAATGAGTTTGCCGACCACTAAAATAGAGTATATTATCAAGTAACTTCCGGTGTGTGATTGTCAGTTAACAGCAGAAACGATGCTAAATGCATTGTGCCATTATCGTATGTTTAAAAAAATCTTAAGCATCATCATAAAAGTCATGCCCAGTGGTACAAACACTTATGACCTGATTTTAAAATATCTATATATAGAACCTCAAACTTTAATCAACGAATCTACTGAAAAGTCTGGACGATTTTCGCAATCACGACATTCATCTGAATGGACTGAGTGATCAGCAAGCTTTCAACAATCATTCAACAATCATTTTACCTCATAGTTTGGATTTCAAATGACGGGACCATGTCACCAGTGACGAGGTGATCTCTAAATCGCCTGATGCAGTCTGTTTGGTGTCTGTTGGTAACTCACGTGAGTCACAGCCCGGTGCCGCTTGGTCGCGTGACTTCATCGTTTCATTATCTTTGGTGAGCCACCTCATCACGTGACTCAATGAATAGATTATGGTGAACGGTGGGAAGAGGTGCTACATTGCCTCATGGAGCTTTTTGATAGGCAGGTCGTGCTAACATACAAACGTAGCCATACAAACACAGTGACAAATATTTAGTACATGCAAGAGGATATTGACTAGACAATGATACGAACACGGGGGATGCGACACAGTGAAACAAACAGATTGATACAAACAAAGTGATTCAAACAGATTGATACAAACAAAGTGAAACAAATAGATTGATAAAAACGCAGTGAAACAAACATATTGACAAAACTTAAATTTTTAAAAAGAAAACATACATGAATACAAAAACGAGAATACGACACATTTACAAGCAGACAAAACATGAGAATACGACACATTGATACAAGCAGGCACAAAATGATAATACGACACATTGATACAAGCAGGCACAAAATGATAATACGACACAATGAAACAAGCAGACACAGCATGAGATTTCGACACACTGATACAAGCAGACACAACAAGATAATATGACACATTGATACAAGCAAACACAACAAAAGAATACGACACATTGATACAACAACCACAACACAATCATACGACACATTGATACAAGCAAACACAACACAAGAATACGACATATTGATACAAGCAAACACAACATGAGAATACGACACATTGATACATGCAAACGCAACACAAAAATACGACACATTGATACAATCAAACGCAACACAGGTATACGACACATTAATACAAGAAAACACAACAGAAGAATACGAGACATTGATACTAGAAAAAACAATATGTGAAAAAGACACATTGATACAAGCAGACACAGTTTTGTAAACACCCGATTATGTTCAAGGGATGTCCGACACAGCTCCATGTCACTGTCACAAAGATCCAGTCAGACTGCAGATCAAAGTGTTCAAAAGTTCATTCCCAACGAGATGGGTTGGATTCTGGGTCCGATCATACTGCCCCCCCCCCCCATTTAGTAGGCCCTTGATGATCAGAAATACAACAAAAAAATTATAAAAAACTTCTTTAAATACTTACTTTCGAAGGCGGGTTTTAACGCACTATATAAAGAAGAGTAAAATTTTCTTAGAATTCATTGCGCAAAGAACGAATCCCCCCCCCCCCCCCAAAAAAAAAAAGAACACAAAAAACTAAAGTGATAAACGGTGTTTATTGAAAGGGAAGGGGTATTTTTTATCAGCTTTTCTTAGTTTCCCATCACTCGCAACCCCCCAAACCCCCCCACCAATCTCTCAACCCAGCTTACCCGGGGCTGTAACTCTGTGTCATCAAAGCAGATGCGTCTTTGCAGGTCAGCACATATTTAAGACTGAGCGAGAGGGTCAATAGTGGTAAAAAACCCACAAAATTACTCTTAAAATAAACCCAGTGGGTTTGCGAGTCTTGAATAAAATTTAAACAACCCTTAAAAACAAAGTTTTATCATATAAATCATTTATATGCATTCATAATTAATTTATTTTATAATAATACTCTAAGAGCCCACCCGTTTTTAGATTTCTTTCACAAACCATTTCAGAAAAAGAAGAAGAAAATGTTACGCACCAAACGTACTAGCGATATTTTTAAGAATCTTATTTGGCATAGCAATTGGGCAATACGATGACCTCCTGACGTCTGTTAAAAAGCGCAAACTTGAGTGGTATGGCCACGTGACCAGAAAACAAGGCCTCGCCAAAGAGATCTTGCGGGGCACTACTAGAGGGAGAAGAAGGGGAAGACAAAGAAAAAGATGGGAAGATAATATCAAAGAATGGACGGGATTACAACTAGGCGATGCTATGCGTAGGGCAGAAGACCGAGAGGAATGGAGAAGAATAGTTTTCATGTCATCTGTGGCGCCCCAACGGTCGAAGGACTACGGGACCTGATGATGATGATGATGATGATGATGATGATTTAGCATAGCTATCGGGAATTTTATTTCATGAAATCACTGTCATCATATTTCCTTCATCTTGCCCTGAAAAAGAAAGGAGAGCTGAGTTTTGGGTGGTTGGGGGTGTTGGGCTGAAAATTTGAGAGAATTTGTTGTCATCGACAACAAGTCTATGTGACAAGTGTAAGGGAAGTGGGTCAGTTAGCCGTCCGAAGACTTTGCCAGCCAGAAACACACAAACACAAGTGAAGTTAACATAGATGATATAAAAATCTGGGTTATGTGGTTGGTCAATGGAGACTAATACGTTTCGGTCTTATCTTGCATTGTAAGGTTATACCAAAAATTAGCACGTGGATGGTGAAACTTATATCATAATATAAAGTTAAAGTAAAGTCGGTTCATAGTATCTTAGATGAAAATCCATGGATTTAACTTTTAATTAAGTATATGTTAATTTTCAACAATTATTTGTCCAAAAAAAATATTTTGTTTTAAAGAATTACAAATAAAAATAGTGAACGATTTAAAATGGGTGTGTATGGGGGGGGGAGGTGGCCCCATTACTTAACTATATATATATTTTTTTTATTGCACTCGTGGGGGGGGGGGAGGTGGCCCCATTACTTAACTATATATATATTTTTTTATTGCACTCGATGTTTAGTAAAACCACTCTACAGTTTTGGGTACCATCTCTAAAATACCGTTTAAGGACCGCTCTCCTGTTACGAGACAGCAGACGTTTGTTCAAGCTGTGCACGCCTGTTAACGTAATCTCCGGACGTCCATCGACTTGCACGAGTCACATATGCTAATCGGAACACGAGCGCCATCTCGAGGCCGCGAAGCAGCCTATTGATTGGCTGGGCATTGAACATCAACATTCGGGATTCCATTTTTAATGAGAGCCTCGCTGATTAAATTTTAATACCTCGAAAACTCAGTGGGGGGAAAAGATAATGTGGACATTGTTATTTGTACGAGATTAACTCTGACGGCCCCCGTGTAGAATGAGATTAACTCTGACGGCCCCGTGTAGAATGAGATTAAGTTTTCAAGCCTGGCGCAGTGCTAACTATTGTTAAACTATTTGCAAATGGCTGCCAGAGTTCGGTCAAGTTTAAGCGTTTGAATTTGACTGGTCAAAGGGTTGTTTTATTGATCTGATCGTTTCACACAAAGGCTGGGAGTTGGCAAACTCTATATGGGCAGTGGGTTGGCAAACTATATATGGACAGTGGGTTGGCACACTATATAGACATAGGTTTTGCGAACTGCATGTAGACGGTTGGTTCGGCAAACTATATAGACATAGGTTTGGCGAACTGTATGTAGACGGTTGGCTCGGCAAACTATATAGACATAGGGTTGGCGAACTGTATATGAGAGAGGGTTGGCAAACTATGTATGGAAAGTGGTTTGGCAAACTATATAGACACAGGTTTGGCGAGCTGTATGTAGACGGTTGGTTCCGAAAACTATATAGACATAGGGTTGGCGAACTGTGTATGACAGAGGGCTGGACGAAATATATATGAACAGATGATGGAGAACCTCTATATTAATGAATGTGGTCGGAAACCTCATAGACGAAGATGGGCAACTGATTTCTGCCTGCTGGGTTAGCAAAGTCTATAAGGAAAAGGGGGGAGGGGACAGCCCTTCTTGATAGCAGGTTCGGAGATACCCCCCACTTTTTTTTTTGAGCGGGATTGGTTTGGTAACAATGGATGCAGAGCAGTAAGGGAATTCTATAGAATAAGGGAGAGAATTCCAGCTAGGGGAACTGTAGGAGAAAAAAATCAAGCCAGTCTCGTTCAATATGTTCTCCATTTCCTATCCAAATCATTCTAACCGCAATAAATTTATGGTCTTATGTTTCAATGTGCACGCCCTTTTAATACCCGATTTCTAGTCTTAGATAATGCAAGCATCTCATTACATTGCTTAGTTTCCCTTACATCGGGGTCGGTGAACTTTCTCAGCGGTTCCCCCAATATTTAAATTATTCACGTCGTCGTTAACCTCGATTGGAAAGTAAAGAAAATCAAAGACTTTCACTTTTGCATTCAAAATGTTTTATTAAACCTATTTAAACGTACAGAGCCGTTGCAGTGGACCTGCAATATTTTAGACTGATATTTAAGGGGCCGAAAGTTGTGATATGCAAAAAAAATTTTTTTTTAATAGAATAGTAGCTAGAGGGTCTCAAAAGTCACGCGACGGCCATTTTGGAGAATACAATTAAAATCTATTATGAAGACGTACAAAAAAAAATTATATAAAATAAATTAAGAAAATTTTCCGTATGGGACAAAACGCTCTCTGTTTAAACAATTTTCACTTCAAAATTTTTGTAGACATAGGTATAATGCTAATTGTTTTTAACCGGACATCAGAATTGGGGCTTTTTTTGTTAAATCCTAGAAATTTTGAAAAGATCTTCTTTCTTGGTGGTAATTTCATTGATTTCCGTGCTTTGTTTTTATTATCTTTTGAGTAATAATTAAAATGATAAAAAAACTCTGGTTCGCTAAAGAAGCTTGTGAGAAATTTTGAAAACATTTACATCTTTTTCTTCTTTCTTCTATACATTAAGGGCCTACGATCAATTTGTTGATCATTCTGGCTCCTATCTCTTGGCGTTTTGAACTTAAACACAAACGTCACTTGGAATCTGGGGTGCGGAACGCACCCGGGACTTCCTGACGAGGGGTGTCCAGGGTTAGACACCCTCACATGGTGCAGACACCATCACAGGGTTTAGACACTCTTACATGGTGCAGACACCATCACAGGTTTAGACACTCTTACATGCTTTAAACACCCTCAAAGAACGACGACACTCTTCACAGGGTGATGACACCTCACAAGGTGATGACACCATCACAGCGGGATGACACCCTCACATGGGAAGGACACCGAATGAAATTTAGACAGACCCCCGCTGAAGTAGGTTTCATAACACATGTAAGTTGAGCTCAAATGCAGAGTGCCACCTGTCAATCGAGCAGGACAATGTTTCACACAAAGGCAAGCTGACCTCGTGGAGACGTTTTTAATGGGGTGAGACATCTTGATTCTACAGCACTGGGTGGGACCAATCACAGTGACGCCATTGAGCATAAGATAAAAAGCCGACAAGTTAATGACGTATCTAAGACGAGAAGGGATCGCTGGCTGCCGAGCCACAAGTTATTGGGTGCGCTTGTCAGGCCAGATGCAGCATTATTGCAAAAAATATAATGTATTGCGTAACAAAAAAAAATAAAATAATACAACAGCAACAACGTAAACATTCGATAAATATAATTTTATTTATGTCGGTTGAGCTCTGATTACCCCTAAGATTTGCAAATTTCCCCCCTCTGGTGTACTTACCCCAGTACGCCGACCACTGCCTAACATTGTGCTCTTTTTCCCCACGAACAAGTAGTAGTGGATGGGATCCCACAAGGGAATGGTTTACCTTTATATCATATTCTATTTTAAGAGATAAATGGTTTTAGCTTTGAAATCGGTCAATAATACATATATTTTATGTGATTATTTTGATAAGTGAGGTTATTCTATAAATCATGATTATTGACAGTGTCCAGCTTCACTAGTAAATGAAACAGACTAGGCCCCATTAATGTTGACAAAAGTTTTTATAAGTGTATTATTTATAAGAGAATTTTTTTTTTAAAAAGTATGTTTTTTTTCAGGGACATGAATTTTTACGGGGCCCTTAATATCAAAGTTTGATTTAACCTTGATGTTTGCTAAAACTCTGTAGAAGTTGTAGTTTTTTTAAAATTTAAATTCAATCCCTGGCGAAGCCGGGTACACTTAGCTAGTATTATTATTATTAATATAAATTTTTTAAAACGTAGTACCCCAACCTAGGGCTGGGCTCACCACGCTGTACATACAATTTAACAAACATAATCATGAACTTAAAACTTAACCTACATTAATTGAAAAAACAAAAAAAAATGTCTATTCGCTCCAACCATTCCATAACTTTTTAAATGTCAAGCCATGGGCGGCACCCAGGCAGTATCGTCTATCGGTCAGAGGGGGGAATCAGTCAGGAATGTAAATCTATCTACTATCAACTAACACACACACACACACATACACACACACCCACTCCACATTTTCCTATATATTGAGAGACAGCATAATCGGCCAGTACGGCCACTACATCAAGAGCGAAATTTTGACAGTCGCCGTGCGCTCCGTTGCATGACTCACCAAATCGCAGAAAGAAGTTTCTGGTCTGGGGGGACCATATAATTTTTTTCTGATGTTCATGTATCCGAATCTCTGGGGAAATGATGCATCATTAAATGTTAACACAATGATATCCCCAGCTGGGCCGAACATATGAATTTTTCAATATTTTGTGCGTGCGTTAATGTTAGAGCAGTGATTTTCATGACGGCACGCGGTTTAGGCCTGGATACCGGAGCAGTGTCAGAATCTGGGAGTTAAAATGACCGGAGCAGTGTCAGAATCTGGGAGTTAAAATGACCGGAGCAGTGTCAGAATCTGGGAGTTAAAATGACCGGAGCAGTGTTAGAATCTGGGAGTTAAAATGACCGGAGCAGTGTCAGAATCTGGGAGTTAAAATGACTGGAGCAGTGTCAGAATCTGGGAGTTAAAATGACTGGAGCAGTGTCAGAATTTGGGAGTTAAAATGACTGGAGCAGTGTTAGAATCTGGGAGTTAAAATGACTGGAGCAGTCTCAGAATCTGGGAGTTAGAAATAACTCATAACAACCCTGGAACGGGATTTGTATTAAGAGAAACAAAATAATAACACAAACAATAATAACAAAGATAACTTAACTATTTTTGAGTGCAGATCAGCCCGAGTGAGTGACCTGTTCCTGTGAGAGTGAATCCATGAAACGACCTGTTCTAGTGAGAGTAAATCAATGACATGACTTGTTCCTGTGGGAGTGAATGCATGACATGACCTGTTCCTGTGAGAGTGAATCCATGAAACGACCTGTTCTGGTGAGAGTAAATCAATGACATGACTTGTTCCTGTGGGAGTGAATGCATGACATGACCTGTTCCTGTGAGAGTGAATCCATGAAACGACCTGTTCTAGTGAGAGTAAATCAATGACATGACTTGTTCCTGTGGGAGTGAATGCATGACATGACCTGTTCCTGTGAGAGTGAATCCATGAAACGACCTGTTCTGGTGAGAGTAAATCAATGACATGACTTGTTCCTGTGGGAGTGAATGCATGACATGACCTGTTCCTGTGAGAGTGAATCCATGAAACGACCTGTTCTAGTGAGAGTAAATCAATGACATGACCTGTTTCCTGTGGGAGTGAATGCATGACATGACCTGTTCCTGTGAGAGTGAATGCATGACATGACCTTTTCCTGTGAGAGTGAATCCATGACATGACCTGTTCCTGTGAGAGTGAATGCATGACATGACCTGTTCCTGTGAGAGTGAATCAGTGAAGCGACGTGTTCATGTAACAGATTTGATAGGCTTGATATAGACGTACTTCAAATAGACAAAACACATTTAAATTGGAAGATCTGACTAACTGACAAGCAGTGTGTTGACCTTTGACGCCACGCGTCATCTCACAACCAATCGGCGCTACACTCTATAAGTAAATCCGATATTTGTTAAACGTTACGTTTTTTTTTTTTTTTTGTAAGAAAATGTTTTAATATTTCTATCCCTCCAGCAGACAGCCAACATTTGTGTAACAAAGAAAATGAGTAAAACAAAATATGGGAAAGGCTGAAAAAAAAGGAGCGCAACGAAAGTGTCGGCAGGAAGCCTTCGTCGGCGGAAAAAAAACTGAATTAAATAAAAATAGCACTTTTATGAAAAGGAGTATCCGAAATTAATATATTTTGCTGATCTAAAATGACAACAAAAAATAAATTTTTTAGCAAAATGACGTTAACATTACTTCTTTTACTGGCGACCATGCTGATTCTCAAATAAAAGTCTTTCAAATAATGTCTGGTTAAAACTATGATGTCAATTTCTATTCTGTTAGGGATCGTAACCTTGACCTCACAAAGTTACTGGACAATGAGGAGTGCGAAGCTTGGAGAGAGGGAATAAAGGCAGTGAGTTATGGAAGCTCTAAGTTTAATGTCGAAATTATTCCTGACGGCATGCCCCCGTGGGGGTGCAGCTGAGAAGGGGAGGGGTGGCAACAGACACATCCAGTGCTCTATTGTTGAGAGGGGACTTAACGATCAATCAACAGGCCGGCCATTGAATGTTCCCAAGGTGTGAGGACAATGGCGGACATCGGTTATTTATGGTTAGTCACGGACGACAAATTAATGAGACCTGGAGACGGGTAGGGAGGGGGTGGTAGGCTGGTGGAGGGAGAAGGAAGAGAACGAGAGGGCGGGGTGAGAGGGGGATGAGATGGCAGGGGGGGAGAGTTGGGGAGGAGATGGCAGGGTGGGATAGTTGAGGAGGAGATGGCAGGGTGGGAGAGTTGGGGAGGAGATGGCATGGTGGGAGAGTTAGGGATGAGATGGCAGGGTGGGAGAGTTGGGGAGGAGATGGCAGGGTGGGAGAGTTGGGGAGGAGATGGCTGGGTGGGAGAGTTGGGGAGGAGATGTCAGGTTGGGAGAGTTGGGGAGGAGATGGCATGGTGGGAGAGTGGGGGAGGAGATGGCAGGGTGTGAGAGTGGGGGAGGAGATGGCAGGGTGTGAGAGAGGGGGAGGATGGAGTTTCAGTAGGATGTCATGGAAGAAGTGAGAAACCTGATAACAGAGTCTGAATGTCATTTTAGAGGAGGAAAGGAGGAAATTAGTAAAGGAAAGAAGATGTTAGGATTTGGAAGAAAATTGAGCGACATAAGGAAACATTTGCCCCCAACACCTGAGTCATAAACGTAAAAAGTCATGTTAAACTCGCGTCCCTGGGAAGAGGCTGTTAATTTGAGATGGAGAGATTAGCTATTCCTTTTGAAATATCAGACTGATCTTTTGGTCGTGGCTCCAACGTGTAAATTCTTGGATAAATTGTCATCTCCGCCTTGTAGTTTGTTGGATAATTTGTTACCTCAATTATGTAATTTATTGGATACGTTGCTACCTCTGTCCTGTAGCTTGTTTAATAAGTCATTATCTCTATCCTGCAACTTTTTGGATACAGGTCTCCAATCTGACCTTTGTATCTAAAAATTCTTGAGAGAGCTGTGTCACTGCAGCTGGTGCAGTATTTTAACTCTTATGACTGACTTGATAAGTTTCAACCTGCATATCCACTTGGACACAGTTGTGAGACGGAACTACTCCGTGTCATGAATGATGTTCTTTGTGGTGCTGACCGT
Source organism: Omphiscola glabra (assembly GCA_964017045.1). Taxonomy (NCBI): domain Eukaryota; kingdom Metazoa; phylum Mollusca; class Gastropoda; family Lymnaeidae; genus Omphiscola; species Omphiscola glabra. Next base: position 21,836,844 of record OZ024806.1, read on the forward strand.
GGCGATCTGACACTAGTGTGACTTGTTGACCTCAGTGCTGCTTTTGATGTGATTGACCATGAGATTCTCTATTGCAACTTATGAGGCAGGCATCTCTGGAACTGGACTTTGCTGGTTCACTTCTTATCTGACTGACAGGACTCAGCGTATTGTAGTGAAGCAATGCACCTACAAGGACACTCCACTTACCTACGTCGTGCCACAGGGCTCAGTTTTAGGAGCTATCCTATTCTCCATAAATACTAGCCAGCTTGGCAGGATTAGGGAAAGTTGTGGTATATCCCGCTAATTATTTGCGGATGCCATGGAACTGTACACGTGTTTCCGCCCTGATCCTTTGGACTGTGCTGCTGCTGCTATGCAAGCAATCGAGGACTGGTGTGTTGTGGTGAGATCATGGATGGCATCAAACAGACTTAAATTAAATGATGATAAGACAGAGGAAATTATATGTGGTTCTGATGCCATTATATGTGGTTCTGATGCCAATATATGTGGTTCTGATGCCATTATATGTGGTTCTGATGCCATTATATGTGGTTCTGATGCCATTATATGTGGTTCTGATGCCAATATTCGGAAGGTTGCTATCGCATCGATCAAAGTTGGTGCTTCTGAGATCCCCTTTTCCAGCACTGTTAGAGACATTTGCTTCTGCACTGACAGTAACCTTACTATGATCACTCATAATCAGTTCTGTGGTCAGGACCTGTTTCTGTCCTATTCGCGCTCTGGATCAGCTGCCTCCTTAACTTAATAAGAGAACAGTTGATGCCGTAGCAGTAACTCTAATCCAGTCAAGATTAGATAACTGTAACTGTAACAGTAGTTGGTGAGGTTTACCTCAAAACCTAAGTCAGAGACTCCAGAAGGTACAAAATACTGCAGCACACATTGTATCGCTCGCGTATAAACAAATGTGACCACATCAACCCAGTTCTTGAAGATCTCCACCGACTTCTTGTGAGTGAGCGCATTGGCCACAAAATTCTGTCCCTGTCGTATAGCTGTATAGAAGGTTTTGCTCCTATATATCTTCAAAAATGGTTTCTAAACATGTATCCTTACAAAACCTGCGTTCTTCAGCACAGTCCTTACTGAGAGTTCCCAGTGTGGATGGACACAGAAAGAAGTCATACTGAGCCCACTCTTTTGAAGCTATTGCGCCTAAATTGGGGAGCAGTTTGCCTCAATCCTTGAGGGACGTTGAAAACGATAAAAGTCATTTGAGGAACATCAGAACGCTGTAACATGGACACAAGCGCTATAAAAGTACTCACTTTTCCTCATCACCTCTATCTGGTAACTTAAATGATAATTCGTTGTTACCTCTATCATGTTACCTATTGAACACGTCTTCAACTCGATCTTGGGAAACACTGGGATAACTCTATGATGAAACATCCCATATAGTAAATAGTTATACACTTCAAGTTCGTGTTCGGCCATAGAATATTGAAACATTTGCAACTTGAATGAGCCACGTCAGTCCAGAGACTTGTCAAAATATTGACACTGTCGGCCAGCTTCATTCACACAGTTTGACGTTGTCGGTGTCGAGTCGATTTCGGGAAGCTGTATAAACTGATGAAGTCTCGTGGTACATACCAGAAATTGAATTCCGTCCAAAAGTGAATAGAAGAAAATTGAATCATGAGACACATCACTGAAACTGAGATTTCCTCCTTTAAAACTTGCGTGATAGATTGAAGCGGAGCTGTCTTATTATTTTTTGGTGTTGGTAAAATATTATCACTTTTCTGCGAAAGTGGTGCGCCTTGTTTAGGAAAATACTATACGATTTAGAAAGGATATTTCAATTTCACCGGCAACATATGATGTAACCTCGAATTTTCGTCTCGTGTTCTGGCGATATATTATAATATTTTAAGTTAAGTCTAAAGCTACAGTTATGCCCATGATGCGTGAGAGTGGCTACATTTATGCTCGTGATTCGGTGAGAGTGGCTACAGTTATGCTCGTGATGCTGTGAGGGTGGCTACAGTTATGCTCGTGATGCGGTGAGAGTGGCTACAGTTATGCTCGTGATTCGGTGAGAGTGGCTACAGTTATGCTCGTGATGCGGTGAGAGTGGCTACAGCTATGCTTTTGATGTGGTGAGGGTGGCCGCGTGGTTCAATTTGGACATCTAAATAATGAAGTTATAGATAACACCAGCTCTCACATACATCAGTCATGACACATCACCGACGACAAAAATATATCATTAATTACTCAGTTTAATTATTAAATATAAAAGTGTATTTTGAATTATCTGTTAATCAAATTGGTGAAAATTTAAAAATAAAATTATAATACTTTCAGCCCCACCCCTTTTTTTCCTTCTTTCGCCCCCCCCCCCCCCCCCCCCGTCGCCATAAGAACACATCATGATAGCTTTCCGTGTAGTTGTTTTGTAACTCTGGTTGTAACATAACACGGGGGCGAGAGCGGGGGGGGGGGGGTTGTAGGAATGGCAAACAGATTTGTTGAGGGGGGCTAAATAAAGATCAAATGTTTAAACAACAGGATCCTTGTGGCTCACGAGCAGAAGCAGACGGCACGTTGGCCTTTTTGAATATTTCATGATTTGGGATTTTGTGTGTGTGTGTTTTGGTGTTGTTTTTTCTTGTTGACCACAGCCATTTCAACAACAGCATCACGTCCAACTGCCAACTGCTGTCAACCGCAAACTGCCAACTGCCAAATGCAAACTGCCAAGTGCAAACTGCCAACTGTCAACTGCCAACTGCCAAATGCTAATCAGACAATGTGATACGTTTAATACTACACATTTTAAATTTAATTCCTCTCCTTTAGTGACAGAATATATCAAGGGACACTCCTCATTATGTCCTCTCATTTAGTGACAAAAAAATGCTAGTTGTGACCGAGTGGTCTAAATTGAGTCAATCATAAGTTCATAGTCTGGAGTTCAATCCCCACCAAAGCCCAGTCAAGCAAAAACATCTCCAGCACCCCGGGTGGATGGGGCTCGTTAACCTTGGATGGCAATTCATCTAAGAGAAGGAAACTCTGAATTCAAACCCGGAGATGGAGTCCCGTAGGCGGATAACATTGACAACAATACAGACAACTCCTCACTAGCTGTATCATCCAAGTATAATGTTCCCTTGGGTTATCCAGCGGCTTGGAGAGAGGCTAAATGCTGTGTAGGGAACCAGCTTATCCTAAAAAGAATAATCACGGGCTTTGTGGATTTCGCCTACACTATTGTCACATTGTGACGGACTGATGCCAGCAAAACAAAAAATTAAGTCTAGTGGTCCTTCTCGTTCAGTCCTCTCATTCAGTCCTCTCATTCAGTCCTCTCATTCAGTCCTCTCATTCAGTCCTCTCATTCAGTCCTCTCATTCAGTCCTCTCATTCAGTCCTCTCATTCAGTCCTCTCATTCAGTCCTCTCATTCAGTCCTCTCATTCAGTCCTCTCATTCAGTCCTCTCATTCAGTCCTCTCAGTCAGTCCTCTCAGTCAGTCCTTCTCGTTCAGTCCTCCATTCAGTCCTCTCATTCAGTCCTCTCAGTCAGTGACAGAAGAGATATCATTTTCAAGCTACTTCTATTTCAGTAGGATAACGTCATCAAAAAATTACCAGCGCATATATTACTGCTGGACGTATGTCCTCTTACATTCTTTCATTTCCCATACTGACGGTCTCTTAGCTTTACAATTCTTTCTAGAGGCGTAAACCCCATCCATCTATACCTACCAACAGCCTCCTCCCCTTAGTTGAACTTGTTCTCATTTACACAGCTTGACCGCAGTCCGTCAATTATTATATTTTCTTCTACACATGACTGCTACTATTTGTATGTACTTGTCTCAACCTTGTTGTCGCTTGCTCTTTTCAGATTTTGATTACTAGCAATCTCAAAAGTTGTTTTTTTTTACTTATCTCTGTTACTTGTCATACTTCTTGTTGTCTTGTTTGCTGATGAAGGCTCTAAGCCGACACGTCCAAATCTTTTGTCCTGTGTGACTGTGAACTCAAGTTCATCATACCTTGTTCTTATATATCCTTTACACAACTTTAATGCAGTCCCTCAATTATTATCTTTTATTCTCACCCTCAATTTGTTTGACTTTATTGGCCCATACTTCGACCAACTCAGTGGTGTTGCAACGGGGACTACATACGTTCCACTGATGGTTATATTGGGGTCACTATATCAATATAAACTTAATCACTATATCAATATAAACTTAATCACTATATCAATATAAACTTAATCACTATATCAATATAAACTTAATCACCATATCAATATAAACTTAATCACTATATAAATTTAAACTTAATCACTATATCAATATAAACTTAATCACTATAACAATTTAAACTTAATCACTATATCAATATAAACTTAATCACTATATCAATATAAACTTAATCGCTGATATTTCATCTAGAACTTTAGATTTCTTTTTCTTGGGGACTTCTTTATTTTATTTATGATGTGGTTTTTAACGAGCCCTCACCCAGCTTAACTTTTTTTGGTATCTCTTCTGTCAAGCATTGAACCACCTGCCTTCCACATTCACCTGCCTTCCACATTCACCTGCCTTCCACATTCACCTGTAGTTTTCCCCACACAGCGCCACGTGAGCCTACCGCCTCGACACGCCTATTACACGCATCGCTGACGCATTCCTCACAACGTTAACGCCCGCAATCTTTCAATCACCCGAGACCCAACAGGCAAAGACAAACTTGGTTCAAGTATCACAGACCTGAAATCGGACATATTTGTCCGGCTGGTGCAAGAATCACAGACCTGAAATCGGACATATTTGTCCGGCTGGTGCAAGAATCACAGACTTGAAATCGGACATATTTGTCCGGCTGGTGCAAGAATCACAGACTTGAAATCGGACATATTTGTCCGGCTGGTGCAAGAATCACAGACTTGAAATCGGACATATTTGTCCGGCTGGTGCAAGTATCACAGACTTGAAATCGGACATATTTGTCCGGCTGGTGCAAGAATCACAGACCTGAAATCGGACATATTTGTCCGGCTGGTGCAAGAATCACAGTCTTGAAATCGGACATATTTGTCCGGCTGGTGCAAGTATCACAATCTTGAAATCGGACATGTTTGTCCGGAGTTTACAACGTACACATCACTCGCGAGTCATTTCTGATAATTTTGAATAACTTTAAAAATAATAACACTCTTTATTAGATTTTACCTTGACTTGTTTAAAGTGAGTATACTCTATTTGATGCATGCACTACAAGACTATATCTAGTTTTGTTTCGATAAGAAACGTTATTTGGAAACGAGATCTAAACATCATAATTGTTCACATAAATGAAAAGAAATGTTTCAAAAAATCAACAATCAAATGTAACTTATCCTAGTTCATTGTGTTTGTGATCGACAATCAAATGTAACACTCTAACACGATCAAATGTAACACATCCTAGTTCAATGTGTTTGTGTCAAATATAAAATCCATTTAAACTTTGTTTTTATTTTTTGTTGAAATTTTCGAAGTGACTATTCGCTCCCGGGTCGCATGAGACTAAATCCCATTCGGATGTCATTTGTTGTAGTTTATTTTAGTTAAACTGAAGAAGTAAGTTTACAAACATATAGTCCATTCAATTATCTTTCATTTGATACCAAATCTTGTCTTACAAACCCAACAATAATATTTTTAAATCGTATTTTATAATCTTAACCTCTCACTTCTGGTACCCGGGTGCGAATAGTGCCAACCTTGCCAGAAACCATTTTTAGAGTGTGAGTTGAGGATCTTCATAAAAAAAAAAAATTTTTTTTAAAGTCAGGAGGGGAAAAGGGGGGTGGGGGTACTGAAGGCATCACCAAAAAAGAAAAACCAATCCATCTCAATATGTCGATAATGAAACCACGTGATGCTTGAAGCATCCGATTTCACGCGAGCCTGCGCTCATTGATGTCTTCCTGATACTGTCTCCTCTTCCCCCCCCCCCTCTGCCCCCCTTCCTTTCACCGACTTGCAAATTTTAAAAGGAAACGGAAAGGCGTGCTCAGGTATTCGTGGAAGACCTGTGGGTCGCGACCCTATTTGGGGCTCGAACGACCCTTACTCAGGGGTCGCCTAAATAAAATCGGAAAACGCATATATTTTATGGTTGAGGGTTACCACAACACGAGGAACTGTATTATAGGGTCGAGGCATTAAGAAGGTTGAGAAACACTGCACTAGAAGATTATGCTTTGAGAACGCAGTATTGGAGAAGAAAATAAATGTAGATCTTACAATGCAAGCAGCTGAGTTCCCATATAAATGGAAAGCGATTTCTCATAAGCAAAAACAGGAAACAAGACAAAAAGAAGTATAACAAGTATTCGATGAAGGCTTGAAGACGAAAAGTCAACAACTTTTGTCGTGGCTATGAATTCAAGTTTAGCATACCTTGTTCTTATATTTCATTTTACACAACTTGAATGCAGTCTAAAAAGTTATTATGAATCATTTATTAAAAGTGTTGGAAAACCACATGCAAAAATACACTCTAAACCAGTTTCTATGTTTAAATCATAAGGGAATGCTATTGTATCTAAGTCTTTAAGTTTATAAAAAAAGTTCTAACCAGACATTTGAAGCAGACGTTGAATGAGCTCGTGAACAATGGGTACATACCATTGAAACAATCGTATACTCACCTCTGTTCTTTCACTTTGGACAGACGTGGCGAGGGACAAATACGCGTCAAGATATTTATTTATTTATTCGCAAGATAATTTAATAATTAAATAAATAATGTTTTTTGAAGGATTAAACCAATAATTTCTTCAAATAAACTACACAAAAGAAAACACTTTGGCGAATTCCCCGAGGTAATTTCATTGTATTTCCCCATAGTACCTTGTCCCGAGTGACATTTTTATGACAGGAATAACATGATTGCTGCAGAAAGTGCTTAAGGCTGCTATTTCGAAAATTAGGTTTGTTTGGACCCGGGGGGGGGGGGGGAAGCGCAATTTCGGGGGCTGAATATTCATATGGAGCCCTTAACTAGTTCAATAGATTTCACGAAAATTGTTATATATGATAGATATTGTGTTTTATTAATGTTTATATATGATAGATATATTGTTTTAAAAATGTTTAAATGTGATTGCTATGATATTTTTATAAATGAGCTTTTTGCCGAAATTTTTTATGGAAGGGCCTGGTATGCTAGAGTTGTTGTTTAACTATTCTTAATAACTATAGTTTCTGGAACTACTACTACTACTACTAAGACTTCAAGACTTGTTGCAATAGAAGTCAGTATAATAATGTTGTGTCACAAAGGACTTGCTAGCTTCGTCGACCTAGTCTCAGCAGTCCCTGAGCTTTGACCCTGTGACCTGTTTCTTGCATCCGCCCAAATTCCAAATGAAGAATTGATTTAAAAAAAAAAGAAAATATACCATTTAGCGCTTGGCAACACTTTGTGAAGGATGGGAAACAAGACGTGCAAGAGAGGAGAGGCTATGTGTCGGGAGCAGAGGCTATGTGTCGGGAGGAGAGGCTATGTCGGGAGGAGAGGCTATGTGTCGGGAGGAGAGGCTATGTGTCGGGAGGATAGGCTATGTGTTGGGAGGAGAGGCTATGTGTCGGGAGGAGAGGCTATGTGTCGGGAGCAAAGACTATGTGTCGGGAGGAGAGGCTATGTGTCGGGAGCAGAGGCTATGTGTCGGAAGCAGAGGCTATGTGTTGGGAGGAGAGGCTATGTGTCGGGAGGAGAGGCTATGTGTCGGGAGCAGAGGCTATGTGTCGGGAGGAGAGGCTATGTGTCGGGAGCAGAGGCTATGTTTAAGGAGGAGAGGCTATGTGTAGGGAGGAGAGGCTATGTGTCGGGAGGAGAGGCTATGTGTCGGGGCGGGAGAAGACTTGTATCCATAGACCTGAATAACGACGGATCGTCTAGCCAACATTTGTTAACTTCCGTTGATATAAAAGTATTAAAAGAAATACCATTATAAAATATATCAGAAGGTGCCTTTCTTTATCTGCTCAAAATACGATTGCTGTCTTTGAAAATTGGAAAGTGCTCAAAATGAAAAATAGAATTGTGAATAAAAGTTAAATTATGTAGTCTTTTACTTTGAAATGTCTAAACTCTAAACAAAAGCAATCATGACTTTTCCAGAATATATATATATCTCATTAGGAAATGGCGTCAGCGGGCCGTCGAGCTTACGCTCCTAATGCCCTCCCCGGCGCCCACCCGCACCTGCCAGCCGCCTCGGCGGCAGGCCGTGCGGAAGGGCGTCAGAGACCTCCCCTGACATGGAGCGCCCCCGCCCGCAACCGCTCGATCGGGTTCGCCGACGGAGGCCCTCCCTGCCCGGAGACATCTGGTCGACCGAAGACGCTGTGTTTCAAGCGTCCGTAGTCCACTTTCCTAGGGGCCGGGACGGTAAATTAACGTCCTAATATCTCCCCCCACCCGTCCCGGGGAAGCATCGGACGCCCTCTAAGAGGGATTCTACAGTGGGTTTCCACCTCGCAACTAATTCGCGAAGTAGCTGGGACGAAACGGTTGCCTAGGAGCAGCTTTCTCAAGGCTGCATATTTAGAATCACCGGCGATAGGCTTCCACCACAGCCTACCACCTCATATCCCTTAACTGCAACTTGTAATCATGATCCCTTTTCCAGAAAGAATACTCTTTATCTCAATTTGATGATTTAAAAAAGTGTGTGTGGGAAGGGGGGTGGGGTAATCATACTAGTATTTAAAACCACAATGAACCAGAACTATTTCCACGAAAGTCGGATGGAATTTAAAAGAAATAAAATAAAATAACCGGGAATCCCCTGGAGATTACTGGGGAAAGTGACTGAATACAACATCCTTCGCTCCATCCATTCTCACAACCCACAGCCATCTCGCTACGTTGTCACGACCCGTTCTCCTGATCAAAGCCATGCCCACGCAAAGGTCTGGATGGATCTGAAACTAAAAATCAAAGAGCTTAGGCCCCCAGGATTTGCCCTGATTCATGATTGGGGCAACACGCGGGTCACATGAGCAATTGGGGGGGGGGGGGCATGTGGAGGAGAACCTTAAAAACCGATTGAAGCACGCGTCTTAGAGATTACGCTTTCGGCTAATGGCGTCATTCAGAAATCAAATGAGTAGAAACGTTTTGTGTTTAGAGGCTATGTCTGGGATTTTATCTCCCTTGATTGAACTCTAATTTTTTTTTCTAGGTGGTCCATTTTAAAAAAAAAAAAAACTCTGCATTTTAACACTCGTATATTTTGTTTCGAAAGTAGCATGTTGTTTATTTGTTGTTGTTGCTGTAATTTAGTTTTTATATTTAAAAAAATGATCTTATTCACTATATTAAAAGATTTTGAAGTGTCTGACTCACGGAATACGTTTTCGAATTCCATCCCGTGTAATCGAATCCGAATCATTCAAAGCTCATAAAAGAGGTATCGAAACAAATCGGTGCACTTAACAGTAAGAGCTATTGAGAAATTCAATCAGTTACATTAGAGGACTATTGAGACATTGAGTGAAGTGACAGGTACGTTTTCTTAAAAAGCTATCTATAAAATTGACGATTGGCAATAACTTTTGCAGATTAACTAACTTCAGTGTGAGATGGCCATCGTTATTTCCGGGGAGGAAAAGCTGACCGGACGTGAAGAAAGTCCCAAACTCTAACTCCTGGCATGATGTGTTCGACTGTAGTTAGTAAAAAAAATTTGAAAAAGTTCATGCCTGTATGTCGTCAAACGTAGGTTCTGCCTGTATGTCGTCAAACGTAGGTTCTGCCTGTATGTCGTCAAACGTAGGTTCTGCCTGTATGTCGTCAAACGTAGGTTCTGCCTTTATGTCGTCAAACGTAGGTTCTGCCTGTATGTCGTCAAACGTAGGTTCTGCCTGTATGTCGTCAAACGTAGGTTCTGCCTGTATGTCGTCAAACGTAGGTTCTGCCTGTATGTCGTCAAACGTAGGTTCTGCCTGTATGTCGTCAAATATCTGAGTAGGTCCTGCCTGTAATGTGAACTAAACAAAATCTGTAATGTATTCTAAACAAAATCTGTAATGTAATGTAAACAAAATCTGTAATGTAATGTAAACAAAATCTGCAATGTAGTCTAAACAAAATTTGTAATGTAGTCTAAACAAAATCTGTAATGTACACCAAACAATATCTGTAATGTACACCAAACAATATCTGTAATGTACACCAAACAAAATCTGTAATGTACACCAAACAATATCTGTAATGTACACCAAACAAAATCTGTAATGTACACCAAACAAAATATGTAATGTGGTCTAAAGAAAATCTGGAATGTAAAATCCACCTCTATGGCAACACTTATAATCACAGAAGTTTCTGCAAGGTTTGTGTTCACCAGGCCTACGGACCACGCGTCCAGTAAATTTGATGCTGGGACAAGGATGCAGAGGGGCCGTGCTTGGCAAAAAGATTGACAGCTCCGGGCATGATTGCGCAGACCATTCTGACATTACCCTGGCCATTTGACGCTAGCCAGTGGCGTAGATGACATTCCATTTTGGTATCCCTGGGATTCTGGCACAAGCCTCGTTCTCGTTGGGTTGTCTTTTTTTTTTTAGAATGGAAGCCAGGGAAATTATTTTTTGACCGTCATCGACTCTGATGGAGACAGAGGCCTTTGATAGGGACAGAGGCCCTTGATAGAGACAGAGGCCCTTGATAGAGACAGATGCCCTTGATAGAGACAGATGAACTTGATAGAGACAGATGCCCTTGAAGTCAGAGACCTTGATAGAGACAGATGCCCTTGAAGACAGAGGCCTTGATAGAGACAGAGGCCCTTGATGGAGACAGAGGACCTTGATAGAGACAGATCCCCTTGATAGAGACAGATGCCCTTGATAGAGACAGAGGCCTTGTTATAGACAGAGGCCCTTGATGGAGACAGAGGACCTTGATAGAGACAGATCCCCTTGATAGAGACAGATGCCCTTGATAGAGACAGATGCCCTTGAAGACAGAGGCCTTGATAGAGACAGATGCCCTTGATAGAGACAGATGACCTTGATAGAGAAAGAGACCCTTGATAGAGACAGAGGCCCTTGATAGAGACAGATGCCCTTGATAGAGACAGAGGCACCTGATAGAGAAAGAGGCCCTTGATAGAGACAGATGCCATTGAAGACAGAGGCCTTGATAGAGACAGATGCCCTTGATAGAGACAGATGCCCTTGATAGAGACAGATGTCCTTGATAGAGACAGATGCCCTTGATAGAGACAGATGCCCTTGAAGACAGAGGCCTTGATAGATACAGAGGGCATTGATAGAGACAGAGGCCCTTGATAGAGACAGAGGCCCTTGATAGAGACAGAGGCCCTTGATAGAGACAGATGCCCTTGAAGACAGAAACCTTGATAGAGACAGAGGCCCTTGATAGAGACATATGCCCTTGATAGAGACAAAAGGCTCTTGATAGAGACAGAGGCCCTTGATAGAGACAGATGCCCTTGAAGACAGAAACCTTGATAGAGACAGAGGCCCTTGATAGAGACATATGCCCTTGATAGAGACAAAAGGCTCTTGATAGAGACAGAGGCCCTTGATTATTTTTAAAGTCAATGCTTTTGAACGCTAGAAACCATTCCGTGTTGTAAATCTTGGGGTTTTGAACAGATGCCCTTGATATAGACAGAGACCCTTGATAGAGATAGACCCTTTATGGAGACAGAGGCCATTGATAGAGGCAGAGGCCTTTGATAGAGGCAGAGGCCATTGACTGAGACAGAGGCCCTTGATGGAGTCAGAGGCCTTTGATAGAGATAGAGACCCTTGATAGAGACAGAAGCCCTTGATGGAGACAGAGGCCCTTGATAGAGACAGCGATTTCGTCATCAACATCCCCTACAGATTGAAAGATCATCTCCAAAAACCATCTCCAATAAATAGCAATACCAACATTAATAACTCGTTCTGTCACACACACAATTGATACCTGACATCTCTTGACATCCACAAATGGCGATGAGTGTTGACATTTTAAAATATTACTCGGTGAGACGTGGCCGTCAATCATGATGGATGTCCCCATATCCTAATCCACCCCAACACCCCCCCCCCTCTCCGACCGGGGATAGCCTTCTATTCTATCTCCCTTTTAAAATAAATATTTGAATGAAAACTATTTAGCTGCACCTTATTATTTGCAACATAATTTTAAATGGTTTTTTTTTGTTGGTGTCTGGGACAGATAGCTGGATGTCAAATAAACTTGACAAGTTATTATTATTGATTTGAGAGGGCGTATATACATAGTGTGCAGTTGTACAGGGGTCTATGATGTCATAAATGTTTAGTAGATATTAAAATTAGCTTTAAAAAAAATATCCACCTAGTAATTGATAACGTGATTTTACAGACTTCAGTTTATCCTTTATAAATATATTTCTCTTTTTTTTATTATCCGCTAGCGATGTGTTGATGGAACCAGGCTTAGCGATGTGTTGATGGAACCTGGCTTAGCGATGTGTTGATGGAACCTGGGTTAGCGATGTGTTGATGGAACCAGGCTTAGCGATGTGTTGGTGGAACCAGGCTTAGCGATGTGTTGATGGAACCAGGCTTAGCGATGTGTTGATGGAACCAGGCTTAGCGGTGTGTTGATGGAACCTGGCTTAGCGATGTGTTGATGGAACCAGGCTTAGCGATGTGTTGATGGAACCAGGCTTAGCGATGTGTTAATGGAACTTGGGTTAGCGATGTGTTGATGGAACCAGGCTTAGCGATGTTGATGGAACCAGGCTTGTCATTTACATCAGGCCGCTCATCAAGTTTGATGCAACGAAAAAAAACAACAACACGAAAAAAAACGGATTTTCTGTCACTAGCCGGAAGCTTTGCAAATATCCATGTCATATCAATGGACAGATCGACCTTAGAAGCCGTCACCCTTGGGGGAAAACTCCAAAAATGTTTTCATTTATTATGACACTCCAATGTCCAAAAAAAGAGTGTGATATCTTGATGAAACTGTTATTTACACATATAATGCATAACAGGAAAATCTGATAAATGCTTCCTTCCAAAAACAAAGCGACCACTCGAAAACAAATGTATAAAACAACTTTTTTCAAAACAACGACTTTTTTTCTGTACATTTCGTAAGTTTAACAGTTTTTTTTGGAATGTCTTAAAGACCAGTTCTACTGGGCTACAATGAATAATCAACATTACAGCATTGGCTACATTAAATAGTCAACATTACAGCTTGGGCTAAATCAAATAGTCAACATTACACATTTGGATACATGAAATAGTCAACATTACAGCTTTGGTGAAATCAAAAACTAAACATTATAATTGGGCTACATCAAATATTCAACATAATAAAATGGGCTACATCAAATAAATTACGTTATTAAAAACAGGGTACACGAAATAGAAAAAAAAAGTATCTAAAATGTGCCACATGAAGTTGACATTTTTAGTGAACATTTTATGTTTGTCTAGACCAGCGGTTCTCAGCCTGTGGGTCGCGACCCCTTTGGCGGTCGATCGACCTTTTCCAGGGGTCTCCTAAGACCATCGGAAAATACAGCTACTCTACAGCTATGAAATAGCAACGAAAATTGGGGTCGCCACAGTTTGAGGAACTGTAATTATAGGGTCGCGGCTTTAGGAAGGTCTAGACAGAAATATGTGTTCATGTCAAGAATGCAAATAAAATGTAATTAATCTCATAAAACAAATTTAAAACAATAATTTAATCATTCCAAATACATTTCATCTCATCATTGGTCATATTTTTTTCTAATGGTTTATTTTCTCCTTACATGAATTTTTAAAAAAAAAATTACTAATTAAATATTTTGACAGAAATTACTCTAGAAAACGGAATTTAATGTTTATTTGTGTCACCCATTGTGAGAAATACTAACTAATCAAACAAGTTGGCTGCCGATGGCTGACGCGCCATTGTTTATAGAGGGCCAATCAAAGGGAGTATACCTTGCCCTGCAGCACAGATTGGAAACTGCACTAATCGAATGTGTCATTACTTGCGCAATGCGCTAATGTCTTATCGCATGCGCCACTCGGAAATCAATCAATAAGGTATTGGTAATCACGTGCAGATCGATGCAAATACCGAGATGGTTCTCGAAGTTGTTTCCACGATGTCTCAGGTAACGTCGACCTAAGAACTTTCATCGGAAAAAAAAATACTAATAACTCATTAGAGACCTCCTTCTTCATTAATTTCGTCTTTGCCTGCATCGTTTCGCGTAGGGGTAATTTAAAAAAATAATTAATTAATGTTTGGAATTGAGATCACAAACACAGACCTTGTGTCCTAGTGATGTTCACATCATAACCTTCTCTCCGTAATCTGAAGGAAAAACATCCTTAAAAGGCGTGGCCGGGGAAAAAAAGCGCTCCTTGTCAGTATGCAACCCACATTGATGACCTGTAGTTTTTTTGTTGTTTTTTTTTCTTTGAGAACCACTTGTCTCATACATAAGGCTGAAAAATAGAATAAGAACCCTCTGAAGTGACTAATCATGTTTTAATTGTGTTTGGGTTAAACTGAGCTCCTCTGTTGTGCACACTGTATGACTAATCTAGACATCCGCCAGAACATAAGTGCTACAGTACTCTCGCAAGAACGGCAGTGCTGTAGTACTCTCGCAAGAACGGCAGTGCTACAGTACTCTCGCTACAGCGGCAGCGCTACAGTACTCTCGCTTAGAGTGCTTAACGGGCTCGTAAACCTTTCTATGTGATGAATGATGAATGACGTCACAGCAATGTTTGTTGACACGATTATTTGAACAAATAATTGTATTTTTGTTGAGAATTTTTTCTTCTTATAAACACGATTAATCACTCTAATACCGTCTGCTTGTTTATTTTGGCGAAAAGTATTCGATGAATAGGTGAAATATTGGAGTGGTCTAGTTGGTTTTTAGTTTCCATTATGTGTGCATGTTACTTTAAGAACTGATTTTTATAAATGAAAGACAGTAGAGATTTGAGGACCATCTCTTCTTTAAAACTTTGATTAATTATGTCTAGTTTACAGTTTAAGAATCTTAAATAATCTGTTTTCAAGTCCTCTATACCACTTTCGGTTGTTGTTTTTTCGTTGGTGAGTGGCTGGGTGGCAGGCGAAATCTTCAGACGGCTATTTGTCTCACTTCCCGTCAAACTATCGAACTGAAACTTGGCACTTCGACTTGTTGATGATGAAAACACATTCTTTCACATTTTCCGCCCCACTATTCAACCCTAACTCCCCAAAAAAGCAGGTTTATTTTCCTGTTTTTCCAGGGTAAAATGAAAAAAAATTGTGATCACGGCGCTATATGATAATCTTTTGAAAAATATCGCAAGTGCGTTGGATGCGTAATATCTTCATTTACTTTTCTGAAATGGTTGGTGAAATAGATATGCGGCGTAAAAGTAAAAGCGGGAAGGTCATTCGAATAGTATTGTTGTTCGGGTGTGTGGAAAAAGAATTTGGGGGTTGCGAGCATTGGTAGGATGAGCACTATTTGGGATTTTTATAAAGTGCGTTACTTGTATGCATGTTTTTAGTAAATTTTTCATAGATTTTATGAAAGATCTATACAAATGTTTTAGTTGTTTTTAGTATACACTGCACAGCGCGGTGTTGGACTAATAGTTGGAATCGATGACAAATTTGTACTCTAGAATATGTATTGTTCATTTTAACTATATTATCCAATTCTACAATATCATTTGGCATATCTAGCGTAGTCGATTACCAAGTTCTTCTTGGAGGTGGATTCGTTACCTAGATATCCGAGTAGAGGTTTGAAGTAATATATTGCTGGTCTGACGGGGTAGGAAGAGAGATAGTAGAACAAGGTATGTGGTAGCTTGCTGGTCTGACGGTGTAGATTAGAGAGATAGTAGAACAAGGTATGTGGTAGCTTGCTGGTCTGACGGTGTAGATTAGAGAGATAGTAGAACAAGGTATGTGGAAGCTTGCTGGTCTGACGGTGTAGGGTAGAGAGATAATAGAACAATGTTTGTGGTAGCTTGCTGGTCTGACGGTGTAGGGTAGAGAGATAGTAGAACAAGGCATGTGGAAGCTTGCTGGTCTGACGGGGTAGGCTAGAGAGGTAGTAGAACAAGGTATGTGGAAGCTTGATGGTCATACGGGGTAGGTTAGAGAGATAGTAGAACAAGGTATGTGGAAGCTTGCTGGTCTGACAGGGTAGGCTAGAGAGATAGTAGAACAAGGTATGTGGAAGCTTGCTGGTCTGACGGGGTAGATTAGAGAGATAGTAGAACAAGATATGTGGAAGCTTGCTGGTCTGACGGGGTAGGAAGAGAGATAGTAGAATAAGGTATGTGGAAGCTTGCTGGTCTGACGGGGTAGGAAGAGAGATAGTAGAACAAAGTATGTGGAAGCTTGCTGGTCCGACGGGGTAGGCTGAAGAGATCGTAGAACAAGGTATGTGGAAGCTTGCTGGTCTGACGGGGTAGGAAGAGAGATAGTAGAACAAGGTATGTGGAAGCTTGCTGGTCTGACGGGGTAGATTAGAGAGATAGTAGAACAAGGTATGTGGAAGCTTGCTGGTCCGACGGGGTAGGCTAGAGAGGTAGTAGAACAAGGTATGTGGAAGCTTGCTAGTCTGACGGGGTAGGAAGAGAGATAGTAGAACAAGGTATGTGGAAGCTTGCTAGTCTGACGGGGTAGGAAGAGAGATAGTAGAACAAGGTATTTTGAAGCTTGCTGGTCCGACGGGGTAGGAAAAGAGATAGTAGAACAAGGTATGTGAAAGATTGCCTCGAAATATAGGACAATAAAAGAAGAACTTCTAGGCTAAGGGCCTTCCTCAGCAGACAGGACACATGAAGAGATAACAAGGAATAGAAACTAGTTCCAAGACTTAAGTGTTCGCCATTGTCACTTCCGGTAATGACAATGGCGAACACTTATGTTTTTTTGAACCAGTTTCTACTTCTTGTCTTATTTTCATTTGTCCTGTCTGCTTTGAGTGGCTTTACGCCGAAAAATTCTTCTTTTATTGTCCTGTCTTTCTATTTCAAGCTTCCACATACCTTGTTCTACTATTTCCTTCACACTGCTTGAACGCATTCCTTTATTTATTATTCTAGTTAGGAGAGATAATGAAACAATCCCCAAGAAACACTATAAATTTTAAAAAACATATCCTTTTTAGATTTAATTTATATCTAATAAATTTCTTCTTATGTCAGGCTTAATTTTGTATAATTCCGAAATACTTATCCCATTTCAATGGAATATAGATGGTATTGCCTGCGTCAGCCCCCCACATGTCGGTCTGACCACCATCTGGTTATTTTCAGACCCTCGTATGGGTTTATTTTGAAGCTGGACATTGGGAAAGACGTCATGTCTGAGCTGTGAGGCTAATGACCCGTCAGTCCGTCTGCTCATCCGATTCACTGCGCCGTTCAGGCGGTAAGGGGCAGATACTGGTGAAGTGACGCTATTGGCGGCTGCCATTTTAATACTAAGTATGCTTTTTTTCAATTGCTTACCTCACTCTGAAAGCCAAACATGATTTCAAACGTGATCCTTTTTATGATATAGTGTTTGTAATTTCTAAGGCCAGAAAAAGTCAATTGGCTTTACGTCATGTTACTATTTTTAGACAATGTTTTCGTAAAGCAGAGCTTCTAACCATGTATTTCCGCATATAACTAGCAGTAACAATTTCTTTGTAAAATCTTTCGTAAAATAAAGGTGTAAACACGTTTTAATCGAGGCTTAGACCCACTATATTTGTTCATATTAACGTAGAAGTACAGGGCAGCTGTAGAGAGATTGGCCAATCGGAATACCAGGATGTTTTAAACACGTCCTCTGCATAACGATATATATATATATATATATGCGACAATTCAATTTGATATTTAAATATATATGAAGTAAATAAAACGGGGAGCAATATCTGTTTTGGCTTGAAACAAAAAAGACAGAACAATGAAAAGGACGTTTCGGCATGATGCCTTCTTCAGCCGACAATTAAAAAAAAAACACTTCATGTCAATTAATTAAATTCTTTAATTTTGGTTTCTATATACAGACTGAGAGAGCTACGTGGAGATCAAGGGACACATAAGTGAGAAATCTACATTGAGATCTGGGAACACATAGATGAGAGATCTACATTGAGATCTGGGGACACATGAATGAGAGCACTTGATTTTAAAACACAAAATTGTCAAGAAACTAACTGACTCTCTCGCTGTTATTAAAGGGCACGTCTTTCTACCAAACTAACTGACTCTCTCGCTGTTATTAAAGGGCACGTCTTTCTACCAAACAAACTGACTCTCTCACTGTTATTAAAGGGCACGTCTTTCTACCAAACTAACTGACTCTCTCGCTGTTATTAAAGGGCACGTCTTTCTACCAAACTAACTGACTCTCTCGCTGTTATTAAAGGGCACGTCTTTCTACCAAACTAACTGACTCTCTCGCTGTTATTAAAGGGCACGTCTTTCTACCAAACTAACTGACTCTCTCGCTGTTATTAAAGGGCACGTCTTTCTACCAAACTAACTGACTCTCTCGCTGTTATTAAAGGGCACGTCTTTCTACCAAACTAACTGACTCTCTCGCTGTTATTAAAGGGCACGCCTTTCTACCAAACTAACTGACTCTCTCACTGTTATTAAAGGGCACGTCTTTCTACCAAACTAACTGACTCTCTCGCTGTTATTAAAGGGCACGTCTTTCTAACCAAACAAACTGACTCTCTCGCTTTTATTAAAGGGCACGCCTTTCTACCAAACTAACTGACTCTCTCACTGTTATTAAAGGGCACGTCTTTCTACCAAACTAACTGACTCTCTCACTGTTATTAAAGGACACTCAAATAAAATAAATTGCAGGTAAAAACCGTCCACGTAGAGCAACCCACTGGAATAAATTCCTCAAATAAGAATTCCTAACCACCCATAACTCACGGACTTCACGAGATGTTACAGTTCTGTTCTTCTATGGTATTCTTGGGGGGATCCTACAATTATCGGAGAGCCAGGAAGACACAGACTCATTTTTGTGTTGCTCAGAATGCAAATGCCAGCGAGACAATCTAAATTCTCTTGGATATTTTATGGCAAGCCTTCTTTTTTTCTTTAAAAAGAAATCCCAATTTCTAGGCAATACAATTTGTACATAAACTTTTGCCCCCCCCCCCCCGCCCCAAAAAAAAAAACGGCAGAGAACTCTCGCTGGCATTAAGACGGCTGGGGGGTTTGGGGGGGTTGGGGGGGGTTTGGGGGGGAGGCCTGAATGTTTGAATAACATGTAGCATTTTGCTTTTTTATTGATCACTCGGTTGGGTGAAGAGAGCAGAAATATGTGCGGAGTCTTTTTGTTTTTGTTATGTTACAAATTGGCGGCAAGTCACCCGTGACAGCTTTTGGCTTCAGCCATCATTTCTCACCTGCTGGCAGTATTATTTCTGCAATCACCCTAAAAATAGATACTCTTCATTCGATGATTCTAAATGTGTACACCCCTAGTTTAAGTGACTGAAACAGTTGTATGCATGACTTGTACCTGAATTCATGTTTGTTTACTTTTTTTGGGGGGGTGGGGGGTGTGTGGGACGTTAAAAGTTTATTTCTGGTTAAAAAGTAAATGATTATAAAATTACCATTATTTCAATAGCAGACACTTACAAGAGACTCATCATCTTAAGACTTTCTGAAACTGAAAATTATCACAGGTGCATCCCAGCGGAGAAGACGTTGTGTATGTATCAGCACATATTTCGGAATTCTCATCCGTCCCTTGGAATATTTCCCCATTATAACCCAAAATTTAATTTTTTATATAATGACGCAATTGTTTAGTTTAAATTTGACAACTGCAACTGCATAACTGTGTGACGCCATAGGACAAATTCGAACCCACTACCTCTTCACCGACAGGGAAGGCGATGTTGCCACTGTACCACAGAGAATGACACGGCGACTATTCAGCGACAGGGAAGGCGCTGTTGCCACCGTGCCACAGAGAATGACACGGTGACTATAATCTGGTATTAGAACGCCTTTTTTTTGATAAATTATGGTAAGACAGAGCTTAGTCAGTACACACAATACGAGACAGAGACCCAGACATTGGCTTTGAGACTTTATTGACAAAGAAACAACAGAGACCCAGACATTGGCTTTGAGACTTTTTTGACAAAGAAACAACAGAGACCCAGACATTGGTTTTGAGACTTTATTGACAAAGAAACAACAGAGACCCAGACATTGGCTTTGAGACTTTATTGACAAAGAAACAACAGAGACCCAGACATTGGCTTTGAGACTTTATTGACAAAGAAACAACCCGCAAAAGCTTTTAAATCGAAAAAAAAAAGATTTTAAAAAAATTAATTAAATGTAAAAAAAATTATCAAGAAACAAATAAACTTGACTACACACACACACACACACACAATAAATTATTCTTGAGATTTCAATTTCGTTGGATAACTCAGGGGTAAAACAAAACAAGGTTGTTAGATAGAATGTTGCTAGGGCTAAAAATAGAGGGCATCTCTAAAAGCCATTACGCCAGTTTTTCGCTCATTTCTTGCATGGGCGAGGTTGGTCTGACATCCCAAGGGCGGGTAATAACACCCGAAACATCTGCATATTCGATTGATCGCCCCTAAAAGCACAAGTCGGTTTTTTTTTTCTTTTACCTAAAAAAAATTATTTAAAAATTGTGTTAGGAGGAGTGCACTCCCTTCTGAGCATTTACAAAACTGGTGCCACACGACTTCTGATACAAGACTGGTGCCACAAGACTTCTGCTACAAGACTTCTGCCCCAAGACTGGTGACACAAGAATGGTGCCATAACACTTCTGCCACAAGACTAGTGCCACAACACTTCTGCCACAAGACTGGTGCCACAACACGTCTTCCACAAGACTGGTGCCACAAAACTTCTGCCACAAAACTGGTGCCACAACACTTCTGCCACAAGACTGTTGCCGCAAGACTGGTGCCGCAAGACTGGTGCCGCAAGACTGGTGCCGCAAGACTGTTGCCGCAAGATTCTGCTACAAGACATCGCTACAGTGATGGAATTTTGTCAGATATCTACTTCATTACAAAACTCCCCATTCGCTTTTCAAAACAATCCTTTTGGGTTCTTCTGAAATGATCACTATTTTTTCTCCTTCAATGGATACGAGTTAAAAAAGGGCTGTTTATTTTTCGTTTCATTTTTTTAAAAAAGGCATATCATCGAAACATTATCTGCAAAGATGTCAAGATGTCATATGAAATGTCTTCGAGTTACCTGTCAGCTAAGAGAATAACACGAAATAGACATCATAGCTAAGATAAAAGAGACATCTTTCCTAACATGAAATAGACATCACAGCTAAGATAAAATAGACATCACATCAAACACGAAATAGACATCACAGCTAACATAAAATGGACATCACAGCTAACACGAAATAGACATCACAGCTAACATAAATAGACATCACATCAAACACGAAATAGACATCACATCAAACACGACATAGATATTCGATATCTGAAGCGTGTAAACATTGGTGTTGTCCATCAAACCAGCTGCCATCAACTGAGTAGCGTAAGTAACAGGACGTGGTGGGGGTGTAGGGGTGTTGCAGAGTCTGCCGCACCCAAAGATAATTTTTTTTGTCGGGTGCATAAATTGAGAAAAGAGGTCTCCCATCTTTTAGTTTTCAGAAATTACTAATGAAAAAGTAGGGGAAAGTGGCTGAATAAGTTTTTTATCACCTATGACATGACAACGCCAGTATCAAAGAATGCTTGCTATACAATCTTTGTCACTTTCTCGAAGGGGAGCAAGGTGGAAGGGTGGGGGAGGGGATTCGAAGATAACAAAAAATAATCATGATTAGAATCACACACTTGTTACTTTTATGCGGTCTACTAAAGTCACGTGACGTAATACATAGGGGCACCGATACGAATTCATCGTATGTGGATACGCATATAATTACCGAGTCCGTAGCGACTCTACGCAGCAATGTTCTCAGAGATAATTCGGACATTTTTAAACACTCGAATTTTGTTTGCGTTCAAGATATAGTTATAGCTTTATAGATCATTTATATTGTACTCATAGAGCTATTGCCTTCTTGTAGCAGTAGAGCTATTGCCTTACGTCAGAAGCTCTAAGCTCTTATACCATCAGCTCTAAGATCTTTATTTCATCAGCTCTAAGATCTTTAGTTCATCAGCTCTAAGATCTTTATTTCATCATCTCTAAGCTCTATTTTCCAAAAGCTATAAGCTCTTACTTCCATCAGCTCTAAGCTGTTTCCTCCATCAACTCAAAGTTCTCATTTCCATCAGCTCTAAGCTCTTTCCTACATCTGCTCAAAGTTCTTATTTCCATCAGCTCTAAGCTCTTTCCTCCATCAACTCAAATTTCTCATTTCCATCAGCTCTAAGCTCTCACTTCGATCAGCTCCAAAAGTCCACGTCCAATAACTCATTCCAAGTCTCCCAATGATTCAATGCTCACTAGCATCTCCAATTTCACGACTCACGCACAACCTAATGGTCTTGTATGTAATATACCGCATCTCTTGACCTCGTCCAGTCTACGCCATGACAGAGGCCGTGGCATTATCACTCTCAGGGCCGTCTATTATGATGCAACATACATGACCGGGAGGAGGTAAGGGGGAGGGGGTACAAAATTATGTGTTGAACCGAGGACCTTTTTAAATATGTTTAGATTGTATGAACGTTTCATTTGAAATCAACTTTTGTGTGCATATGCTAAAGGTCTTAAAATTGTATAAATTCGATAATTCTGTGCATATGTTATCTCAAATATCCACCTCTGCCGTTGACAAACGTTCTTATTTGAAAATATCTTATTTATTGTCTATTAAAGCTGGTTCAACTGAAATCAGTGGCGCGTATGAAATGTTCGTGATAAATAACTGCTCTGATCTGACCCCCCCTCCCAACCCCAACTTTTTTTTCTAACACAAATTACACATTTAAACAAAAAGAGAAGTTGTACACACAATGTTTTAGGAGTGCTCTCCCTCCTAAGCATTGGCAGAACAAAAATGGTACCACATGACATTTCCACAAGACGTTGCCACAAGACGTTGCCACAAGACATTGCCACAAGACATTGCCACAAGACATTGCCACAAGACGTTGCCACAAGACATTGCCACAAGACATTGCCACAAGACGTTGCCACAAGACGTTGCCACAAGACATTGCCACAAGACGTTGCCACAAGACGTTGCCACAAGACGTTGCCACAAGACTTGCCACAAGACATTGCCACAAGACATTGCCACAAGACATTACCACAAGACATTGCCACAAGTCGTTGCCGCAAGACATTGCCACAAGACATTGCCACAAGACATTGCCACAAGACATTGCCACAAGTCGTTGCCACAAGACATTGCCACAAGTCGTTGCCGCAAGACATTGCCACAAGACGTTGCCACAAGACATTTCCACGAAACATTGCAACAAGACATTGCCACAAGAGGTTGCCACAAGACGTTGCCACAAGAGGTTGCCACAAGACGTTGCCACAAGACGTTGCCACAAGACGTTGCCACGAGACATTGCCACAAGACGTTGCCACAAGACATTCTACAAGTAGACGTTGGTGTAGTCTTCCCAGATGTAAATCGCACGGCCTGGCCTGTACTATACATATATTATGTAAGCCTTGCACAGGAACGATTATAACAAACACTTAAGTATACATAAGACACACGTAGCAAATTATGCACGGTTCCATATGGAACGACCACCTTAATTACCCTAAACCACTGAGTTCTCCTCAACTTAATATCAAGACACCTCGCGACACATAAAGATCAATTCCCGTTACTTCCACTTGGTCAGTACATCGCAACGTTAATCTTACGCCATGTGATTTACCCCCTCCCCCCTCACCCCGCGATTGAAATCTCCACGAACTTACAACATTTATCTCATTTTATCTCCTGGCATATCTTCCCATCCCGCGATCAATGCTGTTCTCATTTTCTGTCCGGCTCAAACGAATTGCCCACTATCTGATGTAAAATGTATTTATTTATTTTTTAATAGAAAAAAAAAATGTTGATGCACACAGGTCACAATATGTTCCCGTGCTGCGAAAAACTGAGCCCTGATATCCTCGACACGCCAATCAAATAACAGCTTTTAGGACACGTGAACATTATCTACTGGTATAATATTAACAAAGTGTTTATCTTTATTCAATACATGGAATCCATAAACCAGCGTCACATCTTGCGTGCAGATTTATATACAAGCCATAACTCATCAGAGATTTGAGTGTGATCAAATAACCACACTCAACGCGCGGCTAACCACGTGTGGTTGGGGGGGAAACAGACACTGAAATGTGTTTACATGTCTATCAAGTTGTTTTTATGTGTAAAGCCTTGTGTTGCCTATCACCATCGATTCTCTGTCCATAAACGTTTTAGTGAAAGGTTTGTGCAGTGGTCGGCAAACTCATTAGTCAAAAGAGCCAAAAATCAGCAGCAGGACGATTAAAAGAAATTTTTGAGAGCTCAATATCGTTTCAAGAACCCGTTAAGAGCCATGTTTTTCGGAGTCGGTTTAAACTAGCTACTAAACATTGAATACCAAATGGGAACTATGACCTTGCATTTAATTTGAACTACGACCTTGAATTTAATGTGAACTATGACCTTGCATTTAATTTGAACTACGACCTTGAATTTAATGTGAACTATGACCTTGCATTTAATGTCAACTAAGATCTTTCATTTCCTTGGAAAGTTTCGATAAGTCTGGTTTGTATGTCGTTGTTTTTTAAATTTCAAGCAGGATTCAAGATTCTCATCAGTAAGACGATTTTCTCAATCTACTCTTGATGAGGTTCATGCTTGAAAAATGATTGTTCGCATGAATACGCAGAGCCAAGGAACCGCATTCAGGGTCGCGAGCTGCGACCTGACGACCACTGGGTTAGTGAATCACACGTATCTTTTTTTAAACGAAAGCAAATCACACTTTGTAATTTAGATTGGAGTTTTGTTGTAATATTTTAGTTTTATATATTTGTTTGTTTATTATTATTATTATTATATCTTATATTTACGCTTCTGGTGTGACTCGTGGAGTGCTTCCTGTTGGACTGCTTCCTAATGACGGAATATGTTATTGATAGTACATTACAAAAAATTGTAAATTTTTGAAAGAAAGAATGGTTTAATAATGAGTTCAGTAGTGCACAAAATATAATTCCCGAAAACTGCAATAAATATATAAAAAAAAAATTTTTTTTAAACGCAACTGCGTTTGGCGCGTAATATTTTCTTTACGGAAAATGAAATCGTCTCAATTTAAGTATGGTGTAAAAAATATTCTGTTTAATGGTGGTTGGGACATCAGAATATTTAATATAGCTCATGGGCGGGAAACAAAAAGTTTGCAGTGGCGTATCATGGGGGGAAGGGATGTGGCAAAAATTGGGATTCTTAAAATGTGCGTTACTTGAGTTCATATTTTGTCAAGTAATTTTAGTAGATGGGAAGTTCACGCGTTGCTGCCGCCCATGTTTGGTGGGCTTTATCTAGTTAATATCATTAACATTATTTGGTTTTGACTTAGATTTCTAGTGCTGGTTTCCATTATCTTTAAATATAAAACTAAAACGTTTGGGTTACAAAACCTATAATGACTTTTACTCAAACAGTCAACACCCCCTCCAAATTCCCCGGGGGTTCCCAGGGCTTAAACTGAAGGAATGCAAACAGCCAAAGAAGGAGGATGCTCCCATTACGCCCACTCCGTGATCGCAAGGTCAAAGTATAAATGACATTTGACATCTGGCTTATACCCACCCCCCCAACTTCCCCCTGTACCAAAGGCTGTCAAAGTCATTACCCGAGTAACGGTAGCATCCCTTGTGCTGTGTTAATGTCCTCAAGTTGTCCTCATGTGTCCTTAAGTTGTCCTCATGTTGTCCTCATGTGTCCTCATGTGCTCTCATGCTGTCCTCATGCTGACCTCATGCTGTCTTCATGGTACCCTCATGCTGTCCTCATGTTGCCCTCATGTAACCCTCATGCTGAGGTGTACTCACGTTGTCCTCAAGCTGTCCTCATGTGTCCTCATGTTGTCCTCATGTTGTCCTCATGTTGTCCTCGTGCCATGGTGGCGTCTTTAAAGTCATCTAAAACCAATCTTTTTCAGCTATCGGAAGTCGCTCTCTGTCCTGGGAGTTTGTCCAACTATTGAACGACTCCAATTCAGTTTTCGTGACTCCGACTATATCTTACCACTGACGTGTCTGTTTACTTTATCCGTTTCAGTTGTAAATGAACCAGTGGTGTAACTAGGGGGTGTGAGGGGTCCGGACGGCACCGGGTTACACCATCTCAGGGGTGACACCAAATGGAAAAATTGCATATTTACAGAGCACACACTGTGTGGTCTAACACAGCACACACTGCTCGGTCTAACACAGCACACACTGTGTGGTTTAACCGAATTTCATAAAAAGATAACCGATCACACATAACTTTGCCACAAATGTAAATAATTCAAATGCGTGCTTTCTTGAAAGTTCAAGGTTAAAACGCCAGAAATAGGTGATCCTATAATTGGGTCACAAAAACACCTCCTTACCCATGATTCAACGCTGATTGAAGCGTTCGGTTACTTTTGTAAGGGACATGAAGCTATATTTATCTAAATTCTGTCGAGAAAGAAACTTTCCATTGATACCAAATACGATGTGGTCGGGCGATTCTAAGTGCATGAATCGAATCGGTAAAAGCTAGAAACATTTAAAAAATATAATTTAAACAATTTTCTAACGTCTTTAAATAATTATTTTTAATTTATTTAAATTTTAAAAAAGGTTGTTGAAACTAAATATATTGAAACCCAGAAATACTTTTTTTTTTTAAAATACTTTTGCCGATTCGTCTCTTGCACCACCCTTTAACATTTTAGCACGGTTGTCATACAGCAAAAGGTATTTTACATGATCTCTGTGATTTCATGTTTATTTGCCAACTTTACATTTTGGTTGATCTGCTTGAGAAAGTTAATCTTACACAGCAGTATCTGCAGACTAAAGGCCTTTACTCTTGACAATTGGTGGTGACCAAACTAGAGGCATTAAGATTGTTTCTGCACGTGAAGCGCGGTCACTTGGTGAAACATGCTATTGAAAAATCACTTTTAAAATCAGACAGAGATGGAAATTCGATAGAGAGAAGGTGAAGATTTAAAAAGAGAATTGCAGGTGAACAAATAATAGATACTAGACTCTCTCTGCGAGAAGAAAACTGTAGAGAGATGCTGGGGTAAATTAATCGTTTTCATTATGAACCACAGATCAGATCATCAGCGATCAAGAAAGTAACAGATTTGTTTGTGGCCAAGAGTCTACTATCAGCAAGTGAAGAAGAGATTTATTTGTGTGCGTTTTCAAAACTAACCCCTTTCTATAATGAGTTATCAGAAGATGAACTTTTAAAAGAAATACCAAGGCTTAGAAGACAATTTAAGGATGCTGATGTTGAATTTCACAAAGCCATGGACTGGTCAGTATTTGATGTTTTGAAATTCATATCTGAATGGGACTTCCTAGAATCTCTTCCAATACTCTCGCTAAGCCTTCCATTGTTTCTTACGATCTGTGTGTCTGTGGCTTCATGTGAGCGGAGCTTTTCAAAACTAAAGATTATCAAGAACTATTTATGATCCACCAAGGCTTTCTGATCTTGGTCCACTTTCAAATGAAAGTTATATGTTGAAGATATTGATTTTGATCAAACGACTGACAGGTCTGCAGCTTTGAAGACCAGGAAAGAAAAATTTAAAAAAAAGTAAATTTAATGTAAAAATAGCTAAAACCGGGTATAAAACTTAAAGTTGTTACAGTTGTTAAATACATTCGCCTCCTGGCCTTTAATTACTTTGTTTTTGTTATACTGTGGACTTATTTTGACACAAAGAAGTCAGTCGTGGAAGTCATGGGGGGGGGGGGCGGGGGAATGGGGTGGTGACACCGTGAGTTGACCGCACCGGGTGACACCAACCCTAGCTACGCCACTGGAATGAATCACTAACAATTTATGTCATACAATTTCTTTTTTTTTTTTATCTTTTTTTTTTTATCTTTTTTTTTTTCTTCTTTAATCTATTCCGGTAAGGGAAATACAAAGTTATGTCATAAACTATTTTTCTGAATATAAATGATGTTATAAATATTAAATTGCTTGTGGAAACCAAGAGTGTCCATCAAAAAGACACACACCTTCCCCCACAATCCAGTACCCAACCCTTCGCCTCCACAGCTCAGCAAGCTACGCCCCCGTCCACGGACTTTACTGAGTAGGTCAACGACAGCCACCTTATTACCGCAGTAATGGCCGCCCTTGGAAATGCCAGACCTACCAAGTTTGTTGTTTGTCTGGACGCCGTAATGACCCCCCCCCCTTTTTTTTCCACACACACACACACACCCAGCCACCCCATTTTTTAGCAACAGTACAGAGAGTAGAAAAGGTTAATGTCCCGCGCAACAGCAGAGTACCGCGGGACAGCCGGCGGGGACGATGTTGATAAGGGGAGGTAAATGAGACCGGCGCGGTAACAGAAGTCAGAGTTGTCAAACTTGGATTCTCTTCCTAACAACGTTCACCCCGCAGTGCGCGAAAGGGCAGCAAGAGCTGGGCCAAAAATTAAGTCCCTTGCTCGGCGAACCCAGAGTTGTAAATTCAACCTTTGACTCAGATCACGTGACATTGAGTCTTGCAGTTTGTTTGGTTTTGTTTTGGGCTGATTTTTGTTTTTAAATAAATAAGTTTTTAGTTTTTACTTTTCCATATTTAAACAAGAAATTACACTCGTTAAAATGAGGTAGTGAGATGCAGATGAGTTGAGGAGCAAGGATAATAATATAGAGAGTGGAGGAGCAATGATAATAAAAAGAGTGGTGGAGGAACAAGGATAATATAGAGGAGGAGTGGAGGAGAAAGGATAATGTAGAGAGGAGTGTATGACAAAGGATGATATAGAGAGAATTCGAGGAGCACGGATGATATAGGGAGGAGTAGTTGAGAAAGGATAATATAGAGAGGAGTTGAGGAGAAAGAATAATATAATGTGGAGTGGAGGGAAAAGGATAATGCCCATATGCTACGTTCAAACGGCGCATAAGTTGCATCCACAAATCTGAGCCACACATCTCAGCCACAAATCTCAGCCACACATCTCAGCCATACATCTCAGCCACAAATCTCATATACAAATCTCAGCCACAAATCTCAGCCACACATCTCAGCCACAAATCTCAGCCACAAATCTCAGCCACAAATCTCAGCCAAAAATCTCAGTTACAAATCTCAGCCACAAATCTCAGCCACACATCTCAGCCACAAATCTCAGTCACAAATCTCAGCCACAAATCTCAGCCACAAATCCCAGCCACAAATCTCAGTTACACGTCTCAGCCACACATCTCAGTTACAAATCTCAGTTACAAATATCAGTTACAAATCTCAGCCAAAAATCTCAGTTACAAATCTCAGCCACACATCTCAGCCACAAATCTCAGTCACAAATCTCAGCCACAAATCTCAGCCACAAATCCCAGCCACAAATCTCAGTTACACGTCTCAGCCACACATCTCAGTTACAAATCTCAGTTACAAATCTCAGTTACAAATCTCAGTTACAAATCTCAGTTACACATCTCAGTCACAAATCTCAGTTACAAATCTCAGTTACAAATCTCATTTACAAATCTCAGTCACAAATACTTGTTGAAAAATCTCGTGATATTTATTGCTAGTTACTTTTTCCGGAAACACATGCCTGACACAGGTATCCTATGGGGGTATTGGAACTGTGCTAGCACAACATTGGCTGCTGGTGCGAAGCTTTCGTTCGTCTCTTTGCTTTAGTGCAGCGGTCAGCGGCTCCTCAGTTCATCCAATGTTAACTAACTACCTGTGGCTCCTGGGCTACTCCAGCGGTCAGCATACAGCGCTCCGGAGTTAGTGCAGCGTTCAGCCACCTGTTGCTCCGGAGTTAGTGCAGCGATCAGCCACATGTGGCCCAGGAGTTAGTGCGACTGTCTCAATGAATATTTTATTTTCTTTAAAGTGAATTTTTCTACTTTAAATGATATAATAAATAATTGCGTAACTGTTCTGCAAGTGTGCTGTGTAACGTTTATAGAATGTAGGCGTTTATGATTAAGTAGTATTACTTATAAACGTTAACTAATAACTTAATGAATGCATTTCCTCGATGCAAGTGATGACATGCCATCACAACCATCGCATTCAAGTGATGACATGCCATCACAACCATCTCATTCAAATGATGACATGCCATCACAACCATCTAATTCAAATGGTGACATGCCATCACAACCATCTCATTCAAGTGGTGACATGCCATCACAACCATCTCATCCAAGTGGTGACATGCCATCACAACCATCTCATCCAAGTGGTGACATGCCATCACAACCATCTCATCCAAGTGATGACGTGCCATCACAACCATCTCATTCAAATGATGACATGCCATCACAACCATCTCATTCAACTCCACAAACGACTGTCTCTCTCTTCGCTAAGAAGCAACTCTGGGTCCAATGAACACTTAACATTACTTTATTATTCAGCTAAATACATCACATGATTCCTTGACATTAGAAAAAATGTTAGAGCAATTATAGTGGCAATATGAAGAATATATAGCCATATACATACAACATTTGCTTTAATTATTAGTTCAGTAAATCCATTCAGAAAAATCCAACAGGTCATCCTCCTGCATCAAAGATATCTCGTTCACTCCTTCTCTACTAAAAAAACAATGAATTCTCCCTACACAGTAATAATTAGTTCATTTTACTTGTATTTCTTTTCTATAATATCAAATCACTACACCATCGTGTCGTGAGAACAAATATTAGTGTCTTGTCGTCATTAGAAAAATCCGTGTCTTATGCATAAGTAACATGGTCTGTTACATACTGTAACTGTACTGTAATGGGGGTGTGACTATGCTGTGACCGCTGCACTGTCGTATCGGGGAGACACCACCCTGGGCTTACCTTACAACAGGGGTTCTCAGCCTTCCTAATACCGCGACCCTTTAATGCAGTTTCTCATATTGTGATGACCCCCCCCCAACGATACAAATATTTTCGTTGCTACAACTTTATAAATATGTGTTTTCCGATGGTCTTAGGTGACCCCTGTGTAAGGGTCGTTCGACGCCCCAAAGGGGTGGTGACTCACAGGGTGAGAACCACTGCCTTTCGGAAATGCTTGGGAAGAGTTAGATGATACATGTTTTGTTTGAATTTGAGGTCAAGACATTCTGATTTTCAAACATGACAACTAAAATCTTCGGGGGCTTGCCGGTTCATATGGCAACCATATGCGTTGTGTTTACGGGCCCCTGAATAGGCATCACTAACGCATTACGCATCTCTTAAACACTAATAAGCCCATAGCCCCCCCCCCCCCACCTTTTTTTTCCCCCACTTTTATTCTTCCACATTTCTCCCCTATTGGCATATTTAAAATTAGATACGCCAAATCACCAAGGCAACCAATATTTCGTGTTCATAGTTTGTTAGAGCCGCGGTCACTCGCCACCCCTCCCCCACCCCCCACCCCCCGCGCGCAATTTTCCATAAAACACTCTGCGTGTTATTGTAAAACTCGTGAGAAATCATGACCGCCCCCAAAGTGACACGGTCGTCCAACAAACTACCATTCAAGTCCAACGAACGAGGACCGGCCGAGGGTTTGGTCAATAGAAGCGAATGACGTTCATTTATTAATAACGTCGTCCATCAGTATTCCCGGAGGTCAAAGATCAAACATGCGAGGTCAAAGGTTGGGATAGCGAGCAGGAGGGGTGGAACCGAAGCTGAAGGCATAAATCTTGAAGTTAGTGTAGGAGAGGTGTGGTGGGGGGGGGGATCAGACCCTATAATGTAATTTTAGTTTGTGAGTAATGGAATATTCGGAAACACGTGTTTTTATTATAGTGAGTGGTCAAACATTGCTAAGTTATTTAAGGGCAGTGAGTAGTAAGTGAATCCTCCGAGTGCATAGAACATTGTACGAAAATGAGATTTGTAAGACAAAATGGTTGTCAAGAGAGTGTTGTTGGTTAAAAAAAGGCGAAGGTGGTAAAGAGAATGTGTTTTGTAGGACAGTGAGGTTAGTAAGAAAAGAAAGGTAGGCAAGAGAAGAGAGGTTGGCAATAGAAGAGAGGTTGGTAAGACAAGACAGGTTGGCAAGAGAAGAAAGGTTGGCAATAGAAGAGAGGTTGGTGAGAGAAGAAAGGTTGGTAAGAGAAAAAGTGTTGGCACGAGAAGAGAGGTTGGCAAGAGAAGAGAGGTTGGCATGAGACATATGCCTTTAGGCTTTAGGCGATGAGGTTTAGTAAATATCAGAGTTTAGGAGCGAGATGATGGCTTCAATAGGATGGGATAGAATTGGGGATATTTGATGATCTGCTTCCATCCCACAGGAAAAGCGATTCATCCTAGAAAGGACCGAAAATGTGTTACACCCCGGAGGGTAGCCCAGATTACACAGGAAGGACAATTCAAATAAAGATACACTTTTTTTAAACCTTGAGGATTGTAAGGATTACATATGGCCTCTAGATCTGACTCTTTATTCTGATTCTACATATGGCCTCTAGATCTGACTCTTTATTCTGATTCTACATATGGCCTCTAGATCTGACTCTTTATTCTGATTCTACATATGGCCTCTAGATCTGACTCCTTATTCTGATTCTACATATGGCCTCTAGATCTGACTCCTTATTCTGATTCTACATATGGCCTCTAGATCTGACTCCTTATTCTGATTCTACATATGGCCTCTAGATCTGACTCCTTATTCTGATTCTACATATGGCCTCTAGATCTGACTCCTTATTCTGATTCTACATATGGCCTCTAGATCTGACTCTTTATTCTGATTCTACATATGGCCTCTAGATCTGACTCCTTATTCTGATTCTACATATGGCTTCTAGATCTGACTCCTTATTCTGATTCTACATATGGCCTCTAGATCTGACTCTTTATTCTGATTCTACATATGGCCTCTAGATCTGACTCTTTATTCTGATTCTACATATGACCTCTAGATCTGACTCTTTATTCTGATTCTACATATGAATTCTAGATCTGACCGATTTTACTTGTTTATAAAGGTCATTAAGATTATCATTAGTTAAGTTCCGTATTGTAACGACACCACGTGAGAAACCCGATGTCTGAAAACACCCGCGCCTGTACATTTTCCATCGGTAGCATTAATTCTCAGTCGCTACTGTGTAGGAAGCTATGGGTTGTAGGGCCGCAGTCACTTAATTTGATCACGATTTGTTGAAAGTGCGGTCGTTTGTCGTGTAATAAAAGCCCATTTGAAGGGGGTGGCGTGCTCAGTGGTCTTTGTCCCTGGTCCATTTTACTCCCCGTGAAGTGACGGCGGCCCCCTTCGATGAGCTAAAAGCATTTGATGACTCAGTGAGTCTCCGGTGAGTTCGGTATAATTCTTTAACGTTCTATTAGGACGTGAAAGTCACCGACCCTTGAGTCGGGTCACACAAAGTCTTCTTCACCTCGGGACTTAAGATTTCGTTTTGATTTTTTGATTTTTATTTTTTAAATGCATGTTATCTGTTATTTTCATTTATATGTACATTGCGGGCAATTTTGCGTTTTACTGCCTATGTATTAGACTAGAGACCGACCAAATTTCGGTTTCCCTCGGTTTCGGCGCCGAAAGTTGCGATTTGAACACTTTCAAGCGTAGTTTCGGTTTCGGCCGAAACATAAAAGTTAACTTTCTGTTTCGGCCGAAAGTGATTGGGGCTTTCGGTCGTCTACCAGAAATCAGACTGTCCCTCTGTCTGTCAGTCGGCAGTCCAACATTCCTTATTGCTCGACGTCTTGCCGTCATCGTATAATACATTAATGAACTACCTACTTTTCCTTTAGTACCAACAATTACATTTTTAATTAGGCTGTGACAAAAGTAAAACGTTTGTAGCAATTGTAAATTTTATTATAATTTTTTTTTTTTTTTTCATTTTTTTTATAAAACCATAGGTTTATTCAATTCATTCATTTGTGACATTTATTTTGATTTGATCATTGTCATGCTCATAACTGTTGCCGTGGGTAAAGGTAAATAATGTTGAACAATCCTTAGAGCCTTAATAGCACATTTTTAGAGGACATTTGGCTCCATTAGAGACTGTCAGGGTAATTATTGTAGAACTTGTGCATAAATGTAAAGGTGCATTCTGGTGTACCCCTTCCTCACCCTCGCTGTAATACGTACGTACTATGTGGCCTGCCCTTTAATTTTGCAGGGGTATGAAAATATGTTGATACGTACTGTGTAGCCTGCCCATTAATTTTGCAAGAGTATGAAATTATGTTGATACGTACTATATGGATTGCCCATTAATTTTGCAGGGGTATGAAAATATGTTGATACGTACTGTGTAGCCTGCCCATTAATTTTGCAAGGGTATGAAATTATGTTGATACGTACTAAATGGATTGCCCATTAATTTTGCAGGGGTATGAAAATATGTTGATACGTACTGTGTAGCCTGCCCATTAATTTTGCAGGGGTATGAAAATATGTTGGTTTTTTTGCGTACGTTTTATGTGAGTGACCCCTTGTCTAATCAACTCTGGCATTCAAATTTGGCTACATTGACAGACGTGCACATTGCATGGATGATTGGTTTGTTCTCATCGGCGTTCCTTATCAAGACAACGTATGTCCTTTTTTTCAATGCATTCTCAAATGTTCCGCACAGTAACGTTATATTTTCAAATACTCTATAAGATCTTATCACCTTTTTCTTGTACAGCTGTACAATTTTAATACCCCAGTTTTGTTCCATCAATTCTCGTCACCGTCCCCTAAATACATCTTGCGGTAGTTTTAGACCACAAAATGTCAAAAGAAAATACAATCAGGCTCCTATGCTTAATTCAGGAGTATGGGCAACCCTCGACCAGCCACGTTAATGTTGTGGACCGTCACATGAATCACAAATGAACATATTTCTTCATTCAAACAGCGATTATTTCAATTTGTGACAGGAGCGCAATTTTTTAAAATATCTATATCCATCATTTTTTGTGGACGATACGTGCGATTTCGGTGTTCCCGCCCACATGTAGGATTAACAGACTGACAGACTGATAGACTGACATATTGACAGACTGACAGACTGAAAGTAGATTGAAATAGGTAAAATATTTTTAAAAAATAGTATTTATTAACTACTAAAATACAAGGGATTTATGTAATTAAAAAATCTGGGTATTGGGAAAGAGATTTTTCACAATCATTACGATAGGTCTGAAATGATGCAAAACTATATTCAGGTATTAAGTCTAGAATAATGCAAAACTATATTCAGGTATTAAGTCTAGAATGATACAAAACTATTCAGGTATTAAGTCTAGAATGATACAAAACTATATTCAGGTATTAAGTCTAGAATGATACAAAACTATATTCAGTTATACGCAAACGTGTATCCAAGTGTTTTGAATTTATAAAAAAATATTCTGTGCAAGGGACACAGCCTCCTCCACAAACCCCCCCCCACCCCCCCACTGTATGTCCTTGAAATTTCGTGGGCCAAACGTGTCAACCACATCACGCAGCTACAAACTGTATATCCTAGCCACTTATTGGGCCAAAAGTGTCAATCACACGAGTTAGTTACACACTGAACATCCGTGCCACTACTTGGGCCAAAAGTGTCCATCACACCACTCAGTTACGCACTGTATATCCCAGCCCATCCCCCCCCCAAAAAAACTTTTAACCAAATGTTTACAATTTAAGAAATGGATGCCTCCCCCCCTCCCCAGTCCTCCCCCGTCTCGCTTACATCGGGCTTGTCCCAGGAACGTGATCTCCATCCATTAATCTGATTTCTGGTGGTCTTGACTCACCCTGTTCATGATTCATAGAAATCAAGGAACTCTGCTGCCAGATAACCCCGTTTGAGGGACAAATGGACGGGCTGCTTAACAAAGTGGCCCAATTTTTCTTACTTGGAAGAGTGATCGTCAATGAGAAATCCCCTTTTTTTAATTAAAAAAATCGGATATACTCTTGAGCATGGAGCGTGGTTCTTAGCCTATTTGCAGCGCCTCGCCCCACCTTGTTTTTTAAAAAACAATTCCAACAAATCTATCTCGATTTCAAAACATGTTTCCCGAGCAACCAACATTGGAAAAATGCTTATATAAATGAAAATGATGATGACTTTCTGTGTCGTCCCCGACCCACTGACACTGGCTCCGCACCCCCCCCCCCCGGCCTGGTCTACATCCTAGGTTTTAATATCAATAATTCACTAGCATTGGTCTAGAAGTAATCAACGCGTTAGAGTAATTTAACCAGTATAATTCCCCGAAATAAAGAACTGAATTTATCACAGTACCATTCGGACAGGCATTTCCTCTACTTATATTCCCTACTTATATTCTCTACTTATATTCTCTACGTATATTCTCTAGTTATATTCTCTAGTTATACTCCCTACTTATATTCTCCTACTTATATGCTCTACTTATATTCTCTACTTATATTCTCTACTTATATTCTCAACTTATATTCTCTACTTATATTCTCTACTTATATTCCCTACTTATATTCCTTACTTATATTCTCTAATTATATTCTCTACTTATAATCTCTACTTAATGCAAATAGCGCAGCTCAACGGATCATCTCATTAAAAATGTCTAGCTCCTCACTTGGAGCTGACCCAACACATTCGGGCGTCAAACAGTTTGAGGCGTTTCCGAATCCACGCCCTTGTGATTACCCGGGGCGCCATTGGCAGTCTCTGGCACAGTACGCCACTTAATGTGGTTTTTTTGTCTTATTGTAAGATGTCCAGTATTAATGCTGGAGAATCGGCCCCCCCCCCCGGACTCTTTCCGAGGATAACATTCCTTGCTCTTCCCAAACAAATCATTCCGTGTTCTTTCTAACAAAAAAAAATGCTTTCCTACTCTTTCTCATCAAGAAATTTCCTGCTATTTCCCACCAACACATTTCCTGCTATTTCCCACCAACACATCTCCTGCTATTTCCCACCAATACATTTCCTGCTATTTCCAATCAACACATTTCCTGCTATTTCCCACCAACACATTTCCTGCTATTTCCCACCAAGAAATTTCCTGCTATTTCCCACCAACACATTTCCTACTCTTTCCCAACAAGAAATTTCCTGCTATTTCCCACCAACACATTTCCTGCTATTTCCCATACATACTTTTCCCTGCTATTTCCCAGCCACACTTTTCCCAACAGCCTTCCGCCCTAAACTTTTCCCAACAGCCTTCCGCCCTTAGCCTTCTCCCAACAGCCTTCCTTCTCCCCACAAACCTTCTCCCAACAGCACTCCCCTTCAAACTTCTCCCAACATCCTTCCCGCTAAACCTTCTTCCAACAGCATTCCCCCTCAAAATTCTCCCACAGCATTCCCGCTGAACCTTCTTCCAACAGCATTCCCCTTCAACATTCTCCCACAGCATTCCCACTAAACCTTCTCCCAACAGCCTTCCCGCTCAACCTTCTCCCAACAGCATTCCCCTCAACCCCCACACAACCTTCCTCACTAATAATTCTCACAACAACCATCCTAACTCTGATTTCTCTCAATTGCCTTCTCGCCCCAGCATCGCCATAACAATCTTCACCCGACCAACTTCCCTCCTCAGTATTCCCCCTCATACTTCCCCTTCCCACCTCTTTTCATCCGCTAACTTCCTTTCGATTTAATCAAATTAAAGCCTCCCTTTTTTTACTCGGAAGGATACATCGCGTGCTGTTTGGCGGAGTAATAACGTGGAAGTAATAAATTCTGCTTCCGGTTATTGGAATGCTGGGACATATTTATTGACCAATGATTGGGCCGCTATTTCAGATATCGATCCTTGTGGCGAAAGCGCGACATCGCACACGGCAAGTGAAAGGCGTCGCCTGGTACTTTCGCTCTAACGAGTTGTCGTAAATTTCGGCTTCATGTTATGAGCTGTCCAACTAATGCTATAAGATTTATTACTGTCTAATGCTGATCTGCTCCCTCCATAGGCTGCTCTCTCCCTAGCCTGCTCCCTCCATAGCCTGCTTACTCCCTAGCCTGCTCCCTCCTAGCCTGCTCCCTCCCAAGCCTGCCCCTCCATAACCGCCTGCTCCCTCCCTAGCCTGCTCCCTCCCTAGCCTGCTTCCTCCCTAGCCTGCTCCCTCCCTAGCCTGCCCCTCCATAGCCTGCTCCCTCCCTAGCCTGCTCACTCCTTAGCCTGCTCCCTCCATAGCCTGCTCCCTCCCTAGCCTCCTCCCTCCCTAGCCTGCTCACTCCTAGCCTGCTCCCCCTTAGCCTGCTCCCTCACTCTTAGCCTGCTCCCTCCACAGCCATCCCCAGAACTCCACTTAAACAGAGAGTGGGTGCTCGTTCAAACTGTTTATCCTACTCGAGGGCGTTTACAGATATGAGAAAAAAAGGGTGGCTCTGTGGTTACACCTCTCAGAGGTGTAGATAGGGTTAGTGCCTCTCCACTTTAAAAGAAAAATAATCCATCATTGGACCGACCCTGCTGGCACTCAGTATATAGGAAAATGGTGCCGCCAGTGTGGACCTCCTTCTCCGTCGCTCTGAAATCCGACTCTAGTTGTGAGAATAGCTGACTAAATATACAATAGCAAATAACATTATGCCAGTACGGAGCATAAAGAGAACTCTATTTTTTCCTAAACTGAAATAGCTACAACATCATGTAGCAAAACCAAAAACTGTATCTGTAATTTTTAAAAAAAAATAATTAAATTCGTAATTAGACGTAATTATTCTTCTGTCAAATAAAACATCTTGCGACGTCACAACCAGCAAATAGAAACTGTGAAATCTCGAAATGTATTTCCGCTTTGGGAAGTAACAATTCAGATCAAATATTGCTAATTTGTTTCGTTACAATAAAACACAACTTTGTATTTACGTAAACTTGGCTAAAGGTTGGTCTAGAAAATGCAGTAATTATTATGACAGCCACTTGTGTAAAAAATTTTTTTTTTTTAAATGTTTGTTCCTCCGTCTATATTTAAAGGTGACTACTACTGTAGTGTGTGTTGAGATAGACCAGGGTGGCCAACAAAAAACGATTCGTGGGAGACTTCAATAGCGAGTTAAACCGCATGTCGTTATCAACACACAATGGACTACGATGAGTCGATTGTTTTGTCACGTGATACGTGTAAAAACAAGTAAGACTTCCGGGAGGCTGTCTGCAACACACTAGTCGCTCACAAATTTTTCTTCAAACAACTTTCTTCCTTTAACCATAACTGAATTATAATTATTTTCACATTTAATGAATATCATTTAAAGAAACGCGTGTATTCAAGAATATTTTGAAAAGTAAAAATTTTTAATTAACACTGGGGAAGCACTGAAGGAGACAAACATTGTGCTTTAAAATTAACGATAATGGCAATGGCTGATCAGCTGTTATCTGTTGTTATGTGTTGTTATGTGCAGCAGAAAGCCTACCAATGGCTGGTACGTATCACGTGACAAAACAAGGAAGTGACTCATCGTAGTCCATTCTCCGTGTCACAGTATCTGTTCCTAAGGTTAAGGTTCAATAACGCGAAAAATGAAATTTTCAGAGAACTGTGCGAAATGATATTTTTTTAAAAAATACTGTAAGTGCGTTTGGTGCGTAATATTATGTTTTTTTTTTTAAAACTGAAATATTTGCTGTAATAAATCTGTTGCATAAAAGGGGGTGGGAAATTAAAATATTAATATTGTTCAGGGGCGGTGCCGTGCTGGGGGGGGGGGCCGTAGCATTAATTGGGAATCTTAGAAAGTGCCTTTTTTGGTTCAGGGTAATGAAAAATGTTGTTAAGCCCTTATGGTATATGAGAGGACATTTTTCAAGATCTATTGACACGAACACACAAACACACACTCACACATATATATATATACATATATATTTATATATGTGTGTGTGTGTGTGTTTATGTATATATATATATATATATATATATACGTAAACATAGATACAACTATGAAAATAAGGACATTTTCATGTAATATTTCCCAAGTATACATTTAAATGGTTTCGGACATTTCCGTTACTTTTTTAAAGGGTTATAATACACCAAAACCCCAATCAAGTAAATTACTTTAAAAGAGTATTTTTAGATGTTGGGAATACGCAATAGTATGTAGACAGTAGCGCAATAGCATGTAGACAGTAGCGCAATAGCATGTAGACAGTAGCGCAATAGCATGTAGACAGTAGCGCAATAGCATGTAGACAGTAGCGCAATAGCATGTAGACAGTAGCGCAAAAGCATGTAGACAGTAGCGCAATAGCATGTAGACAGTAGCGCAATAGCATGTAGACAGTAGCGCAATAGCATGTAGACAGTAGCGCAAAAGCATGTAGACAGTAGCGCAATAGCATGTAGACAGTAGCGCAAAAGCATGTAGACAGTAGCGCAATAGCATGTAGACAGTAGCGCAAAAGCATGTAGACAGTAGCGCAATAGCATGTAGACAGTAGCGCAAAAGCATGTAGACAATAGCGCAATAGCATGTAGACAGTAGCGCAATAGCATGTAGACAGTAGCGCAATAGCATGTAGACAGTAGCGCAAAAGCATGTAGACAGTAGCGCAATAGCATGTAGACAGTAGCGCAAAAGCATGTAGACAGTAGCGCAATAGCATGTAGACAGTAGCGCAATAGCATGTAGACAGTAGCGCAATACGCTTTACATTTTAAACCCTGTTACGCCGGATAGTATCTTCTAGTATCTATGTTCCGTCCATCAAGATACATAACAGTTAAACCTCTCGAACATTTTCGCACATCGGAGCGCCGTGAGCATGCTATCGTAGCATGGAGATGAGCGCTACATAAGTACTCAAATCAATTAATCAATCCATCAATCAATCAATCAATCAATCAAACCCATATATATATATACGCGGCTGCTGGAAGACTGGACGCACGTGAGCGTCTGGTGAAGCCGAAAGGGTCTCACCATCAAAACAAGATTCAGCAGTGAAAACTGGAATAAGATAGCTTTGGAGCCGGGATAACCAAAGGGGTCAACGTTCAGCCCTTAGTCGCACACACTTCGTCGCCTGTATCAAAGATTTGCCCATTGAAGCATGCAACAAATGTACGCGGACGGTTTGGTAATATGTAGTACCTGTAAGGACGCAAATCGACTGCACCAGCTACCACAGCAGGAACACTAAGAGTTTCAGGTTGGTGATGGACTGCAGCATGCCAGCCCAATCCTTTGCAATCAAAACTGCATTGAAAAAAAAAGTGCGCAGAGTCAAGCTACAAGCTCTGTTATTTAACTGTGGCGCATTCCAGATCACATCGACAGCTGCGGTGGAAATCTTGGCCAACATAGAGCCGCTATAAGTAAGAATGGACCAGGCAATTTTAATTATCGCAGAAAGGGACTAAGATTAAATCAAAAGGAATCCTTCTAACACATACAGCAGAATTGGGTCACGGTGAGTTGACTAAAGAGGTCCTCTTTCATGAATCAAGTTGTGGAGCTTGAAAGGACAGTCAAACTCACCAAAAGCAGAGGACTTCTGACCCTTATCCTAGTCAATCCGCAAAATGCGGAACCTACTCGTCCAAATATAGTCTCGTCTCTGAATGACACAGCAGTGACGAAGCGTAACCTTGCGCATGTACAGAAAGCGGTTGCCCTTGAAACCCCAGGGAAAGTATTAACAGACGGATCAGCCAGCAGGAGAGAAAGAAATCTGGGGTACGGTGCACCACATTTGGATAAATTGGTATACGCAGTGGGCAGACAGCACGACGGCCAGATGTGTGTATGCTAACATGACACATCCTAGCAGAATTGACTCCTGGTTGAAAATGGGTCGCCGACACCAAAACACTTACTTTAACAGGCTAGACAACAACAGTGACCCGACCTGTCGGCATTGCGCGCTGGTCCAGGAGACACTGACGTATCTGTCGACTTCATTGCCTGCACTGGATGTTGAAGGGGAGGACAGGCCGGTGGGTGAGTCTTACGTTCAGACACTAACGATCTTTCTCTTTCTGTGTCCCAAAGCAATGGAATTCTCTCCCCATTATACGTCCGCAATATAACGACCATCAAAGCCTTTAATACTGCCTTCATGAACCATCTCTTCATATTTGACTATACCGACTCATTCTCACCCCCCCCCTCTTAGTGATAAAAAACGCTCGGTGCTGCTTGGTGCTTTCCATGGCCATATAGTACTTGGGTGGGTGAGGTCAAGCTTTTTACCAGTTATTGTTTTTTAAATGTATACGTTTCTGTAATTGCTCATTTTTATGTGAAATATTGTGAGCCCAGCCCTAGGCTGGGGTAATGTGCTATATAATACCACCTAATAATAATAATAATAATGATAATAATATGGCACTGCCCAACAGATGGAGCATGCTGCCACTGTACTAGCCGCAGCTTTAAGAGCGCAATCTCAGGCACGACCAGAATATGTATAATTGATAGTAATAATAATAAAGTTCATTTGAAAAAAATGAGTATCTATATTTAAATAAACACCCATTCCATGCTGTTTAGTAATGTTCACATACTCTCAGTATTTAGTAATGTTCACATACTCTCAGTGTTTAGTAATGTTCACATACTCTCAATGCACACAATGAAATACTAAACACCAATAACGGAATACAACTAAACTAATGTGACTCTCGCTTTTCTTTTTAAAATTGATTTCTTTGTCAGTTGAACGAAGAACGAATGATTTTATCAGTGATATATCAAGGGCCGCAATATTTGCAGAACGCATGTTGCCCCCCCTTGTGTAGACATTTGAACTTCCGGATATCGGTTTCCACGATGTTCGATTACCCGTTACATGTGACCCACTGATTTTTGTTGGAGCGTCCGGCAAGGGAAGGGAGAATATCACTTGACGGCAGACGGGGCCAGACAACAGTAATGCAACATTTCTATGAACCACAACGAAAGTCTTGGATAATGAGGTGAACATACTTACATCAGCAGGGCTGTTTTTTTTTGTGTGTATATAACTTTTTTTTTGGGGTCCAATGTGGTGTGTCATCTGCTATCTGCATTTTGGGACTTCTTGAAGGCATATTTCAGTAGTCAGAAAATACTCAAAAGTAAACAGACTACAAGAAAAAAAACTATTTATAAAACTGTAACCAGGGCAGTTGTAGCATAAGTAAGTGAAACTTGGACCCTAAGAAAATCGACAGAAGACCTTTTAAACACATGGGAGAGAAAAGTTCTCCAGAAAATGTATGGACCAACAAAGGGTGACTATGGATGGAGAGTATACGAACCGACAAGGACTTGTACAATTTAAATCAGGGCCCCACGCTAGTAGCAGAAATAAAAAAAAGACATGGCCACGCTGGGCTGGACACTTAGGAGAATGCCAATTGAAAGAGGAGTGAAGAGGGTACATTACCGAAACCCCTGAGGAAAACGGCTCAAAGGTAGACCTAGGCTTAGATGGGTGGATGATGTGGAAAAAGATCAACAGAAGCTGGGAATCCGAGCATGGTAAAGAAAGTCATCAGTTAGGTCTGTAGTTAGGAAGTAGTGAGGCTGACCAATGCCCTACATGGGCTGTACCGCCACAGAGACGGATGGACTACATCTTGTCTCAATTAGTCCGGTGATCAAGTTTCTACAGAGTAATTTATATTTTTAAAAACCTTTTACAGACAGCGATCGCCTACAGCCTATATCAAGATTGTCTATCTCGGCAATGCAATTGAAGTCGGTTGCTTCTTTCTCGCAAGATTATCTTTCAACTCATCAACAACAACACTTTTAATGTAATATTTATCATTAGAAATCTCTTACCCTCCCATTCAATGTTAAACCATGACTTAACTACAAGAAAACGAGTCCAACGTTGTAGTTTCAATACTACAGAGCCCTATTACGTGACTTTTGAAGTGAATCGGGGCACCATTAAAAAGAAGAGTTTCGGAGTCACTTACTCTTATTGGATTGTCACCAAGTAGACCAGCCCTGGCATTTCAAATGTCGCTCTCGTGGGAATATTGGCTGGCTGTGTTCAACCCGGCTGACCTAGTGAACTTTTACGGGACGCGAATAGTTTGGCGGGTTTGGACAGTAAAAATAAGCCATTTTTTTCTCTCTAAACGGCAAATAACGAACGAGACAAGAAATTAAGTTCCTGTCAATCATTTTATCTGTCTGCCGGCGTATGTTCTAAACAGTT
Organism: Omphiscola glabra; assembly: GCA_964017045.1. Taxonomy (NCBI): domain Eukaryota; kingdom Metazoa; phylum Mollusca; class Gastropoda; family Lymnaeidae; genus Omphiscola; species Omphiscola glabra. The sequence goes on from OZ024806.1 coordinate 21,881,256, forward strand.
TCAAAGGTTTGATATAGTTTTTGACAAGGTAATTAATGTTCAATAGACATATATTAGCCTGCTTCTTTAGTTGCAACAGGTGATATCAATGGTAAATCTAGAAGATATTTCATAGACGACAAGCAGTTTAAATACAAAAAATGCTTGGACAGTCCTTTTGGGCGCGGGTTTGCGTTGTTGGCAGTCTTAGACATGGACACAGGGGTGGGGGGGGGGGGAGCTGCTGCATTCATATATCTGGACAGAGTGGGGCACTTGCAGTGAAAGACACATTTGTATATATTGAACATTTTGATTTCTGAAAGATGTATTGATTGTTAAAGTCTCTAGATAAAGTATTGACAAATTCTGTAGGTCGAATCTTTCAAGCAGTGACGAATAACCTAAAGCAAATGAGGCCCATGCCTAGGGGCATGGTGCCTTTTGGGGGGTGGGGGCCGCGACAAGATACACCCGTGGGAAGTAGGCAAACATGTTACTTATTAGGGGTCATCCGCATGTCGTGATCCGGCCCTGCGTCCATGAAACGTCCACCTTTATTCGTATTGGTTTCTTCGTCACACGAACACCCATGTTGCCAGAATCGCACCGACGTCCCGCTCGAGTGTCAACATCAACAGACAACTTAAAGCAAGGATCAGTGGGTCTCGAGCTGAGTCACCAAACAAGTTCGTCATGTTTGGAGTGTTCCAGGCCAGAAATAGAAACCACGCGCTTTCATCCCAGCGCGCGGGAGAACTCTCGAGTGTCGTGTTACAATTATTTAACTTCACTTTGTTAGTTCCTACAATGTTTGGTCGCCTCAGGCGGGGTCAGATTCAATAGCGTGTTGGGGAGTTGGGTCTCGTTATGAGTTTGTTGAGTGGGGGTTTTTTAACCCTAGAAAAAATGAAATGATGCATGTAAAAAAATGATATATGTTTAAATCTGAAACGTGTGATTTTAACATAAAGTTATAATTATTAAATATTATAAATATCTTATTATTATCAACTTTCGCACTAGAAGAAATCTTCACAGCCGCGTCAGAATCAAAAGTCAAAGTGTTCATTTTAAAATAGATTGCATAATGCTGTTGTTTTAAAAAAAAACTCTTGGTGCCAACGTCAAGCCATTTGTTCTTAAAACCAAATACACGCTATAGATCCACAAACATATTAGAGAACACAAATATTGTGAGGTTACTCAAAATGACCTGATTCTAACCTAAAAAACAACAACCACCTCCTCCCCTCCACAAAAAAGAGTGTACTCTATTATGTAGACGACGTGTTTACGTCCTCTTTCCCCGTGATTGAACTCTAACTGACGCCAAGCTCGGAATCGCATTTATGGTGTGGCTAGCTAAAAATATTCTTTCTTGACATTGTTTACAACTAAATAAATTCTTTAACCTTAGAATTTTGTAGAAAAATCTGGAAAGGAAAACATTGTGTAAGACTTTCCTAGAAATATCAGTAAAATGGGCTATAAAAGGAGACATACGAGAGAGTGTGCTATCATTTGATCACAAGATACTTTTGCTATACGAGACGGTGATTTATTTACTAACATTTGATGTGTGTGTGTCGATTCATTTTCATCATTGCAGCGTTCTACAACACTGTATCTTCTTAAAAATTGCACCGGTAGAAGCAAGACATTATTCCGTAAGTCAATAGCTTCAGTTGTATTTATTTTTTGATTTTGCAATTCACTATTAACCTAATAAAATGTATTCGTTGTAATTAGACCTGGTTTGGGTATCGTTTTTCTTTGTTAATGTATTTAACATATGGCATCGTCTTTTGTTTTTGTACTGTTTTAGAACGAGCCTCAGACGTAAATAAGATAACAGTTTTTAACAGCACTCTTTTAAGTTTTTAAGTTCTGCCGTCAGTTGGTCTTAGAAATCGGAATGGAGATATGGGGTAAATCAGGGGAACCCCCATTTTTTTTTTTTTTTTTTTTTTTTTTTTTTTTAGTTTAAAATCAAGTTATTGCTCCATTGTTCGTTCAGAGTGAGGCTGGAGGAGGGGGTGAGGCGAAGCAATGACGTAAGATACTTGTATAATAAGACAGCACTCGATTTAAGATCCAAAACTGGATGAACGTGTCACAAGTCATGTCTTCACTCCTTAAAATTGCGAGTCTTCTCGTTACAGACTTCATTTGGTCAAATGATAGGAACAATTCTGTATCTCTGACGATAGAGTTGCCACGCGACCTTTGGGGCTCCAAGCTCCGGCATTCAAAGTTTATGGTTAATTTTTTTTTCATTGGTCAGCTTGCAGCACTTAATATCTGGGGCCGCTGCAATCGCTGCGGTGGAAAGGCACACATGACGGTTCTTTAGTTCGGATGCTACATAAGTCCATGTCTAAATATCCATGCAGCATCAATTTTAAGCAAGAATACATTTTCCTTTCTACACACCCCCCCCCACCCCAAAAAAGCAACCAACCTTCATCTCCACAATCCATTTCAACATTTTCTCACAAGACTGCTAAGTCCATATGTCATTCTCTTTAAGCACATTTTCCAAGGCTAATGTATCTGTATTGTCAATAAACTCTCACTAACACAATGGCCGCTACTTCTTTTCGCTTTTAATGGCACTCTAATCAACATAAAAGAATCTATTATCCAATGAATCGATTAATAAGTGTACAAGTATACGTGGTTTCGGATCTTTGCTAAACAAACAAAAACAAAAAAAACTTTTAAGCCACCTTTTAAACAATTGTTTATTAAACATTTTTCAGCCAACTTATTTCAATCATTGAGATTTTTTCAGTGCCGAAACCTTGACTAATTTCCACCGGTGGCGAACTCCCGAAATGTAGCCAACCCTTCCACCCGCCATTTGTCGCAAATGATTAATTCCATCATTTCAGCATTGCTGTTAATGAGAATTGTTATTTTTACTTTATATTATGCAACAACACAGGTGACGCCTCTGCATGCGATTAAATTGTTTGCGTCTTCCTTCAGAGAGCGTCTTCCTTCAGGGAACGCCTTTAAATCATGACCGACTCCGGGCGCATCAAACTCTAGCTACGCCACTGATCTTATGAAACCTAAACGGATACGTTGGTGGATCCTTGCTCCTGTATTTAACTATGATGTGAAACCAACATGACCAAATTCTGTCCAGCATGCAATTTTTTTATTTGGAGTCACAGCCGCAGGACCCTCCCCCCCCCCCCTGCTTTTTTATTTTAATTGGCGCTACAGTACGCGAGTCACTGCGGGACGTAGAACCGTAAGGTCTGAACTCTCATCATAGCACCTTTACGGACAACGGATTTGTTTGAACTTTGAACTTTTGGATATAGGGACTTCTTTACTTACGCACTGTGTGTTTTAGTTTGTATTCTTAGTTCATATTATTTTAATATAATTTCTACAAGAGTCCGTCATTTGGAAGATTCGGCGAGATTTTGTTTCAATTTTGCTATCAGAGATCTCCCCTTACCCATTGCTGGTGCTACTGTATTAATACAACGAACCACGGTGCAGTTCACCTCGTTACCTTTGGGATAAAGGAAAGTTTCGGTAATTATTGGCATTTGATGATGAGTTCAAACAATTGTTTTGAATAGAAACCTACACATTTTACGAAATCTAAACTTTTTCAGAAATCTAAACATTTTCCGAAATCTACACATTTTCCATAGTCTAAAAATTTTCCGAAATCTACACATTTTCCGAAATCTACACATTTTCCAAAGTCTACACATTTTCCGAAATCTACACATTTTCCGAAGTCTAAACATTTTCCGAAATCTACACATTTTCCGAAATCTACACATTTTCCGAAATCTAAACATTTTCCGAAATCTACACATTTTCCGAAATCTATACATTTTCCGAAATCTAAACATTTTCCGAACTGTAACATTTGTAAGGATTTAGAATTTATTCAATATTTGGTTATTCTAAAAAAAGTATAAATATAAAGATACAGCACACATATGCACAATATAACTTCCATCTTATACATATATATAATTTATAGGAAAAAATCTAAGCTTTTTCAAAGGTCATTTGTCAGCTGGTCATCATTATTGCAACAGTTTGAAATCTGCACCTTTGAAGGCTTTTAAGCTTATCTGAAGTTGGCAGTGGCGTAACAAGGACTTTAGAAGGAAAAAAAAAGAAAGTTTTTTTTTATCTTGCAGGACAGAAAATTAGATGATCATCAGAAAGATCATTCTCCTCAATGACTGGATTCAAGCTTTGAGATTTTCTAAAATGCTTACCGTAAATATCGATCGGTGTCTCTCGCGGACCAAGTCTCGGCTCTCATCAGGTCAGTAAAATTCAATTTGCTCTTGAAGAGTCGCGCCCCCCCCCCCCCACCAAAAGCGTCTTAAAGACCGGTGCTAAGTTTGTTTTGTCACCCAAGATATTTATACGGTTAACAGTGCATCGCATACGAGGACTCTTTATTTGGCGGTGTTGGGTTAGAAGCGCTGGGAGGATTTCATCCTTCGAGCTGAGGACAAGTCGTTTGTTTAGTAGACGTCGGGTCAGTGTGGTAGGCAGGGTAAGAAGATTTGGGGGGGGGGGGGGGGGGGGGAACTTAGTCAGTAATTGTGACTAAGCATAAAAAATTTACAAACAGTAAACTCAGTGGGAATGTGTTAAAAAACTGCCTTAAATATGAAAAACCAAAGACATTTAAGTATATACGACAAATGCAGATACAAAAAATAGATTAAAAATAAAAATATGTATGAATGTGCCCCGGTCGGTTTGAATTATGCCAATCTGCTATATTGGAACTTCATCAATACAGACAAGGTTAGATTATCTCGTGCAATTTGATGCTTATCTGACAGTATTTTAATATAATAAATAGATATGCTGAAAGCTACCGCCAGAAAAATTGTGTGTGTGGGTTGGGGGCCTTCGTTTACCCCCCCCCCTCCCATAAACGTTTTTTCAGAGCATTCGAGAAAACTAAAATGAAAAAAACGTTGACGTCTTTTTTCTTAGTACATTAATTTAAAATGAAAACCTGTGGAATTACCAGTGATTGGAAAAAAAAATATTGAAAATAAACTATGTTAATTCATTTGTTTATTTTTAAAAGGAGGAATAGCCGTTATCTCCCACAAAACTGGTCTGTTATAGACATGCAGACCTTTCGTGATACTGCCAATAGTCACGGTGTAGACTTGCGGGATGCTCCGATAGGTCCCGGTGTAGTCCATTAGACATGGCGTGATACTCCCATTGGAGTACAAGCTGGCGAGAACCTGATGTACCGACAAGCTGGCGAGTACAAGGTGTACCAACAAGCTGACGAGCTCATGGTGCACCTACACGCTGACGAGTTCATGGCGCACCTACAAGCTGGAGAATTCAAGGTGCACCTACAAGCTAAAACATTTCATATAACTAGAGTATTTTAAGGGTATTGAACAGGAAGACTTATTTAAAGTAATATAAAATAAAAACCTTCCCGTCTTAGTGCAATAAGATACGCCCATGTTCTCTCAAGGCTTTTCACTTTCACTTATTTTCTAAATCCGCCATTGCTTGTTAGTCACACATGAAGTACACGTCTTTGTGTATCTTTGATCATAACCACTTCACAATGTCAAATCTGGGTTATCAAAATACAAAGGAGGGAAATGGAAAAACAACATGTTTCAAGTTTTTTTTTTAAGTCAGAGAAACTAAAATTAAACTGGAAAGTTGAGAAAGAAACAAACAAACAAATAACAAACAAATAACACAAATAAATCCTATTAAAACAACAACAACCAAGAGCTGAAAGACTTTTTATCTTTTAAAAATACAGACATAACAAGACCAAATCAAATCAAACAACATTGAGAACAAAGCACCTTTGATGAATTAGTTGTGAAAAATTATGTGTATTTTATGTATTCGTAAACATTTGTAGAAACAAATAGAAACACATGTAGCTAACAATGAATGTTTCAACTTGTATTCTATGACAAAAAGTTTTATTTAAACATGAGTGAATTGTTTCAACGTCTCCGCCTGTTTCTAGCATTTGATTTTTACATGTATCAAGCAATGTACATAACTCTACAAAACAACAAATATATAAGTCGTGAGCAAAGTTTTGATGTAAATTGGACCGAAAACACTGTCTGGACAAACTGCGGGTTAAACGGTAAATACCGTTTGAAAAACTGCGGTTTAACGAAAAAATGCAGTTTTGACAACCGTCGATAATTTTTTTTCCCAAAATAATAATAATAGGTTGTAAAGAAATTTAACAGATTAAAATGTCTTGGCGATAAACCAGACACCCTACGTATGCCCACGCACTTACCTTAGTCTTCTTCCAAACTCATTGATACAGTTTACTAGAGATGAATCACTTCCAATGCTGTTGAAATATACTCCATGATATCAAGTGATTCCTATGAGGTGGAATCCTTTCACACTTACCTTAGTCTTCTTCCGAACTCATTGATACAGTTTACTAGAGATGAATCACTTCCAATGCTGTTGAAATATACTGCATGATATCAAGTGATTCCTACGAGGTGGAATCCTTTCACACTTACCTTAGTCTTCTTCCAAACTCATTGATACAGTTTACTAGAGATGAATCACTTCCAATGCTGTTGAAATATACTCCATGATATCAAGTGATTCCTACGAGGTGGAATCCTTTCAATTCCTAAATCCTACATTTAAATCCTTCAACTAGTAAGAAAACTGGAAAGGTATATTGAACAGAACCTAGGGGATTACCAATGTGGATTCCGACATAGATTTCAGAAAACCAGAGCGCAGTGAGCATGCTAAAGTATCATGGCTACCAGCGCTATAGAAATATCCATCCGATCAATAAAACCACGGATCATATTTTTACTATTAGATGTCTCCTGGAGAAATGTTTCGAATAGAACATTGACATACACCAGCTATACGTGGATTACAAAACAGCATGCGATAGCATAGTCAGGAATTACTTGTGCAATGCTCTGCGAGAACTTGGAGTCCCTAACAAACTTACTCGACTCATACATAGGACGATGGCTAACTCCAAAAGTAGAATCAAAGTACAGGGAGAATACCCAAGGGAGTTCCCTGTCAATCGGGGCCTCGGACAAGGAGACTCGCTCGCTATCATGTATACTGTTTAACATCACACTAGAAAAAGTTATTAGAAGCATACGCGTGAGCACCTGTGGAACAATAACAAGCTACTTCCAGAGAAGTATTACAGAACTACAACCATCAGGAACCTTATATAGCCAGCCATTGCAGTACCTGGCATATGCAGACGATATAGCGCTACTGTGTAGAAACAGTAATGACATAATAAAATCATTCAAGGAACTTGAAAATGCCTCAGTGAAAGCTGGTCTTCGTGTAAATGAAGCAAAGTCAAAATATATGATAATGTGACGAAACACCCACGCTGATGACAACATCAATATAAACAACCATAACTTTTAGAGAGTGGCTACATTCAAATATCTAGGGGCGACTATAAACGAGCACAATGAAATAATGTTGGAGGTGAAAGAAATGACAACAGCAGGCAACCGTTCCTATTTCAGCCTACAAAAGCTACTGGGAAGCAAAAACCTCTCAAGGGGAACACACAAAAAAAGACAATACACTACTATCATAAGACCAGTAGTAACTTACGCTAGTGAGACTTGGACCCTTACCAAAAAAGCAGAGAACCTTCTCAATACATGGGAGAGGAAATCCTCAGAAAAATATACGGCCCAAAGATGGAAAATGATATCTGGAGCTATACCGATTGTACAAAGACATATTGAAAGGATGCCGGAATATAGAGCAGCATAGGTGATATACAGGCAGAAATCTAGGAGCAGACAACTCACTGGTCGCCTAAGACTGAGATGGATCGACGATGTGGAGAGGGACTTACACCAGTTGGGGATCGCGCATGGAGGCGGAAGGCCATGGATCGAACCTTATGGAAGGATGTGTGGAGCAGGCCGGGGCCCTACATAGGCTGTAGCGCCACTGATGATGATGATGATGACTAGTAGGATTCCATGAGATTCAATTTCATGTTATTTGTTTTGAAAAAGGACCGCTAAAAAAATAACAATTTAATTCACAGTACCGGACTTAACCGGAGTCGAAACAAATTGGAGAGCTCCAACCTAAAAATTTAACGAAACATTTATTATGACTCGCCCATTTTCGCATGGCGTGTGGCCGTAGTTGTAAACTTGACAGACTTTGTGTATATTGAGGTCTGGAGCCAAGTCTGTTGAGCCAAGTCTATTGAGCCAAGTCTGTTGTGTCAGTTCATTGAGCAACATGATGTGTTTTAAAAATATCTTTTGTGTGTTTTTGTTTTGTTGTGAGTTACTTGGTTACATTGTTTTGTTTCGTATTCAGAGTCATTGTTTGTGCGTGTTTTTTGGAGTTGTCGCTTTGTTATTTCAAGCTTTATCACAGGTTTATACCTCAATACCATCCAAAGTTTAGAACCACTATTACGTGGAGGTGGTTCTTGCATCTATGCAGTTCCGCCAGGGCTTTAGGCAACCAGGGTAAATTTGATCCAATCCATCATTTCATATGTGCACGTAATTCCTTATTTATACATTAGCTTTCTCCCGGTGCTGCTGGCCAAGTCGCGTCAAAATGTCAACAGAATTAAAGGGCCATAACTGTGAGGCAGGAACCCAGAGTTAACAAGTTTTGTCTACGTGGCCTGCATTCTCGCAGACGTTTTAGGTGCATTTCTGCACGCGCAGCCTAAAAATGTTTCATTCATTAAGATCTCTGAAAGCTCTTTATAATCGAATGTACGCAGGAGAAATCTATTTTCCTTGTTAAAGAAGCGATCTACATTGTCAGTCTAATGTTGCGATTTTCTGACGTTCTTTCTGCCTGTCTTGTTACCTTCAAGTGTTGTCTCTCTCTCTCTCTCTCTCTCTCTCTCTCTCTCTCTCTCTCTCTCTCTCTAATTAAGTCTTTGGGAACTTAAGTGATTCTTTGGTTTCAGAGATTAGTACCACCAAAACTGAACAAAAGCACGGAGGACAAGACACTAATCATTCATAATGACGGTAGCCGAATTGTCGGATTATCAAATCCTTGAATGTCAAACTCACTTGTCTAGAAGCGACCCAAAAGCCAGTTAAAACCTGTTTATGTTAAGGAAATACTTATTTATAAAATAATTAAATGGTGTGCAGTTGTATTAAAGAAAAGGTATCTTTAGTTATCCATTAAAAAAACGATATCCAATTTTGAAGGTAATTAAAACATATTGGGTTACATGTAAAAGAGAAGTACGTTCCAACAAATGAAGATCACAACAGAGGAAGGTCACAACAGAGCAAGATCCCAACAGATGAAGATCACAACAGATGAAGGTCCCAATAGATGAAGATTACAACAGATGAAGATCACAGCCGATGAATTATTTGGTACGTATTGCAATATTGGAGACAAGTCTGAAACGCTCTTGATACAAAGATATTGAAAATATGTTAATTAATTATAATTTAAATCTTTGTACATGATTATCTTTTCTAGAACCCAAACAAGATTTTTTAATTTTATATTTTCAAATTTCGTTGCATACCGGTACATTAAATTTAGAAGAAAAAAATATCTTCTTTTGAACCTTGTCCTATCCAAAATATCTTCTCTCAGCGCATTTAGCCTTCCTGCAATTTTATGATTGGGAAACTATCATTTACTTTTTTTATGCCTAATCCTAATTCTTTCCCTTTTTCATCTTTGATCCTCCTATCCTTTTTTCCCAATTTTATTTTTTTTTAACTTCTTTAAGCTTTTAACTAAAAGAGAAAAAAAAGATATTACACGCACAGATTGAATGAAGGTCGTTGATTCAAACCCTCCATCTTTATTGCTCATTTACTTAGAGAGTATTGGTTGTAGCAAAACTCTCACATTTTTTTTTATCCAGTTAAAAAAAATGGATTAAATTCAGAAAGGGAAAAAAAACGAAAGGCAAAGAAACCGAATTGAAATTCGGCGGCACATTGTCGATATTTTGTGTTCCCAGAGGAGTTATGGTAATATTTGAAATCTGTTTTTAAAGGAGGAGAGCAGAAATATCAGATTGTAGTGTGTGTGCCTGTGACAGGAGAAGTGCGAGGAAATGTAGAGTGTTTTTTTTGTTGGTTGAAAGTTTTATAAGGCCAAACAAAATATATGTATTTTTCAGAAAAAAAAAAAAAAAAACTTTATAATTGCATGAAAACGTTATTTGGGTGATGCAGAATATTGCTTTTTAAAATGCAGTTAAATTTTTTAAGTTAACTTACATATTTATGTCTAGTCAATTTCTAACATTTTAATAAGAAGATATTTTCACATATTTCTTTAAAATGAAATATCTAAAGATATTTTTCGAAATTTACTAATATTTAATGGAAAAAAACATAATTCTAAATAAACTTATAATTATTGAAAACATAGATTAAAGGTAACGTTTGGATAGCCACGTGGTTACAAAGTAAGACACTGGTTTAATGGAGTCTACAGCTAGAACGTCAACACACATTCTGAATTGGATAATGGAGTCTACAGCTACAACGTCCACACATTCTGAATTGGATAATGGAGTCTACAGCGAGAACGTCAACACACATTCTGAATTGGATAAAGGAGTCTACGATATTTTGAACATCCAGACATTTTGATGTTGTTGTTTTTTTTGTAGTAAAGTCATCATTCCGCTAATTAAAATTCCCAAAGAACGACAAACGGCGATTACTGCTGGAGAAACTGTCCAAGTCCTTGATTTGAAATGTTCAACACTTGTTGTTCCCCTTTGAATCTTTTTGGACAAAGTTCTGCAAGTTCCAAACCGGCATCTAAAATTTAAAAAATTGAAATTTAAAAGCATAAATTGTTGGAGCTTTCTAAAACTCAAACGCTGAATCCATCATCAAGGCTAAAAATAAAATCTCCTAACGCCAAGATCCGTCAATTTAATTTTGGGTAAAAACCAGTTTTATCGTCCAACGCATCGAATCTGAAATTGAGGCATTCCTTCACGCTGATTGGCTAATCTATCATCAATTTGACATAAACATCTCAGGGAAAGAACTCCATGATTCATTTTAGATCGGGCCTGAATGTGTGTGACCTCGCCATGGGCGCAACTGGGCTGTTGCAGGGGATCTAAATGTGGCACCACTATGGGTTGAAATAGAATGATACAAGCTTAGCTTCTTCAGGATACAGAATTTACAAGGCCACCTTCTTTCGTGATATAAGATTATGGAAAATATTACTTCTCATGAACTTCAATCCTTTTATTTATAAACGGGCTTCCTATTTTAATAAGACATTATTAAGAACAAGTACACTAGTATAATAGTGCCAGACAGGGCCGGCCTTAGGCCACTGCAACCTATGCGGCCGCAGTGGGCCCCGCACTTTATTTTCTAATACAAAATTTTAATTTTGACTTATTATCCTTATCCCTACCCAGACTAGGCCCCGCGCAATCCGTTTCGCATAATGCCCCGCAACTGTTAGTGCCAGAAGCATCAACGGAATGCAATAGTAGCACACGCATCAATGGAGTACAATCGTGCCACATGTGTTAATGGAATACAATAGTACCACAAGCATCAATGGATTAAAGTAGTTCCACACGCATTAATGGAGAATCAGATCACAGGATCACATATTTGAGTTTATACATTATTAAAGTCAACTATTTCTCCATGCACCACTAATTTTAAACACTTACAAACGCAATTACAATGAATGCAATAGCAATTTATTTCTATCATAGCAACATACATTCATAACCCTGTCATACACTCAACCTATGAAGAGAATAATCATATCAATTTTTTCCAATACCTACATACCAATACAACGAAACGACATAAAGATAAATTGTTTATTGCTAACAGAATCAACTCGACCGAAAATATTTAGAGCTAACGGAAAGACTGTTTAAGCACATGCAGGTAAATTCAAATTATATGGGCCAAATGACTTGCGGGCACAAGGGCATGTGGATAGCAAACTAAATTAAAACAGGTAGAAAAACGGCAACATGAGAAAGCCGAAAAAGGTATCCAACGGAAATATGAGAAAGCCGAAAAGGTATCCAACGGAAAGATGAGAAAGCCGAAAATGTATCCAACGGAAAGATGAGAAAGCCGAAAATGTATCCAACGAAAATATAAGAAAGCCGAAAATGTATCCAATGGAAATATGAGAAAGCCGATAATGAATTAGGCGGTCCGGTAAAAATTATCCTTTAGCTCACAGCCCCTTATCCCTACTTGATCAACTAATATATTTACGCCTTTCCGCCTACTTAAAAGATAAGTCGGCTCTTGATCACAGGACGCTAAGCTAAACTCCATCCCAGTCAAAAAGAGTTTCTTTCCCTTCACCTCCCCAGGGCATTTAGTGACGTTTTAAAGTGAGCCTCAATGGGATGTCATACACGCAGGCCCAAATCCTCGTTTATCTGTCTTTCAGCTTGACCAGCTTGACCGGTTGTTGCAAGGATGATTTCTTTTATTTCCTGCTCTTTCCTTTCTCATGTCTTCCCACAACCGTCTTTACTCGGCTTTAGATTTTCAGGTTCCAGAGTTTGGGGGAAATCCCGATAAGAGAATTGACAAAGGCTTTACTATAAACGGAAAAAGGATGAAGTTTGAGTTTTAAAGAAGAAAAAAAAAGAGAATACATCCAGTGGTGAACCTAGAGGGGAGGGGCGGAGGGGGGAGGATGGCTCATGCTGAATTTAGAGGAGGTGGTTGGTGCGGCTAATTCGTTTTTTTTTAAATTTTTTATATAATTTTTTAATGAAAAATAAATTGTATTTGAATTTACTTTTGGAAATAAAGAAAGTATTTCTAACGATTCGTTCAACGTAAAATTGAGGGAATTAAAAACAAAAAATCTTTTAGAAACATGACCGAGATTTTAACAACGATGCATATAAATTTGGGATTAATTTTTCTTGTGAAAAAAAAAATTTGGGGGGGGGGGGGGGGGGTTTCCAAGTTCATTACGTTAGCTTTCGGAAAATGTGTAGACTTCGGAAAATGTGTAGACTTCGGAAAATTTGTTTATATATGGCATCCATCGGTTTTCGGGAGACGATGGAATAGCTACGTACACCTCATCAAAAGGCTTACTAGGCCGATCCTGCAATGACAGTCTCGCATGCATCTCTCGCAGGACAACCTTGACTCCTGGTTAAATTCGGCCTTCCGTATTGGTCTTTTTGTTGTACGGAAATACTTTCCTTGCCTTACAAAAAAAAAAAGCTGTGCTCCCCGTGAAGTGTCGTCCCCAGTGCAGCCACGTAGCCTGGGCGGTTTTTCATGGAAACCAGCTGTTGCCCAGCGCAGCTACGTAGCCTGGGCGGTGTTTCATGGAGACCAGATGTTGCCCAGTGCAGCTACGAAGCCTGGGCGGTGTTTCATGGAGACCAGCTGTTGCCCAGTGCAGCTACGTAGTCTGGCGGTGTTTCATGGAGACCAGCTGTTGCCCAGTGCAGCTACGTAGCCTTGGCGGTGTTTCATGGAGACCGGCTGTTGCCCAGTGCAGCTACGTAGCCTGGGCGGTGTTTCATGGAGACCAGCTTTTGCCCAGTGCAGCTACGTAGTCTGGCGGTGTTTCATGGAGACCAGCTGTTGCCCAGTGCAGCTACGAAGCCTGGGCGGTGTTTCATGGAGACCAGCTGTTGCCCAGTGCAGCTACGTAGCCTGGGCGGTGTTTCATGGAGACCAGCTGTTGCCCAGTGCAGCTACGAAGCCTGGGCGGTGTTTCATGGAGACCAGCTGTTGCCCAGTGCAGCTACGTAGCCTGGGCGGTGTTTCATGGAGACCAGATGTTGCCCAGTGCAGCTACGAAGCCTGGGCGGTGTTTCATGGAGACCAGCTGTTGCCCAGTGCAGCTACGAAGCCTGGGCGGTGTTTAATGGAGACCAGCTATTGCCCAGTGCAGCTACACAGCCTGGGCGGTGTTTCATGTAGACCAGCTGTTGCCCAATGAAGCAGATCTCCGCTCTTCATACGGCCAGTTGATCAAAGGGAATGACAACTGTGAATATAACTTATCACTAAATGCGTCGCAAGAGTTTCCGAAATTATTATTAATATTAAAGGGGTCTTTATATAGCACGGTACCCCATCCTAGGCCTGGGCTCACCGCGCTGTGCATAAAAATTCAACTTTACATTACAAGTGTGCTGATGATGGTAGGGAAGGGATCAACTTTACATTACTAGTGTACTGATGATGGTAGGGAAGGGATCAACTTTACATTACTAGTGTACTGATGATGGTAGGGAAGGGATCAACTTTACATTACTAGTGTACTGATGATGGTAGGGAAGGTTGTTGTTTTTGGATTTATTTATTTTTTAAATTGCGTATGGAGAGAGGGGGAGGGGCGGGCAACGAAATTCATGCACACATTTTGTAGTAATTATCCCTGAATTCTCAGTCTATACGTCTACATATTTCTCTTATATCTATTATATCTCTGATATCTCTAATATCTCTAACCGTCACCTAAAATTCTGCGAAATCCTTGGTTTCTATCTATTTTTAAAGGCTATTTAGAATATCACCATAGGAAATGATTGAAGCAAAGTAAGGTTAAACCTGAAAGTAGGAACGCAACAATACAACGAATGTGTAAGCAGGAAGCCTTCGTCAGCAAACAAACAAAAGACAAAATATAATTTTTTAAAAAATTAAATATATATAAAGCAATATAGCACTTAGGTGTGAAGTGTCCGAGAGTGCAGCAAAAGAATTCTATTCTGTTTTTGTCTGTTGTTTGTTCGCTGACAAAGGCTTTCTGCCGACACATTCGTTGTTTTGTTGCGTTCCTTTTTTCAGGTTTAACCTTACTCTGTTTCACTCATTTCCTATTTTGCTAGCCTCATTGCAGTCTCTACACTTGTTAACCTAAACATATCACCGCAATTTTTCGTCAGTACCATCATACTGCTGCTACCTGTTCCACAAACTTATAGATATTGCAGCTGTAATGTTGAGCCCAGTGACAACTCTGGTCCACCGGGTAATACCGTGTGTGTGACGTAAATTTGGGACATTATTATTTCCTTCGTCAGAATCAAAGAGAGAAGACCCGTGATATTATTTTTAAATTTTCCTGTGGATTTGGGGGGGGGGGGGGGGTAGAAGGGAGGGAGGTGCATAAGGTTATATGTACCACGCTTGTAGGAGGAGGGTGGTTGAAGGAATGATTTTGTGGAAACAAAGGGTACAAGGTAAGAATTTTTTGTTGTTATACTTAAAATATGCATAGCCCCCAAGGTGCAGTTACCATACACCGGCCAAAACTTCACCGGTTTAGATTCAGCAAAGCCTCCAGCTCCACTCTTTAATTAAATGTTGTGATTAAACCTTTCCCCTTCGCCGCCCCCCCCCCCCTTTTTTTTCATATTTAATTAAACACCATTTTTCATCATCTGAACATTTAAAAAATAAACTGTGAGATATTCTCAGGGGTATTACGGCAGATTGAAGAATATTTTCTCTTAATGAAAACAGCATTTGTTGGAATTCAATTTTATTTCACCCCAGAAATAAGATTAGAAAAATCGAAGCTGTTTACTTAATGCGACCAGGCCAAGATGGCGTGCGATTTGTTCCAGACGATTTTCGCACATAAATAGCACATGTAGCTTTAGCCCCGTTTCCTGAGGGCTGAAAAAAAACAGCCACATTTCCTCACAAAAGTTGATTTTTAAATTTCTCTTAGGCTTTGGGGTCTCACTCCTTTTATCTAATTGTAAATCTGCAATGTATGTCTGTCTTAATGGCACTTTCTCCTTTTTCCTCAGCTCTCATAGCTCAGTCTTTTTTGCTTGTCACTGTCACTCAGTCTCTTATCTCTCTATCTCTCTCCCTCATCTAACTCTCTGACATCGCTCTATGTTTGAGTTCTTTATATCTTCCTTGTCTCATCAGCTTTTCATCTCTATGACTGTCTCTCCGTCAACTACACCAAGTGCATCTACCTATTTTTTTTTCGGCTAACGTATTTCTCCAAGAGATGAGTGTGCATCTTCGCTGGAAGCCTGGGCGAAATTTTATTATGGAGAATCAACTGTTTCCCTTTCTGTGGATCCCCCAACTCTCAACACAGCTGGTGCACCCAAGAGAACGCCAAATTGTCGGTGGTTGTATGTAGGACTTAAGCTAAAATACATTAACAATACTGCCTCTTCACGCCTCTGATGATTGGTTGTTGTATGTAGGACTTAATATTAAGCTAATATACCTTAACAATACTGCCTATCCACGCCTCTGAAATAACGTTGCGAACCCGACTGACCCTAAGTGCAACAATCTCCTTGATCGGACAGTTAACGCCGTGAGCTAATGGAATTACCCCAGCGGTCACGTCCACTGTGGCTCCACAATACCATTAAGGTCAGCTGACATTCCCTAGAGCACGATTGTATGACCCCGGGGGGGGGGGGGGGTTTACCCACTTGAGTCTCAACGATACAATGCCATGAGCTTACGGACGGTTTCAATTTTAGGAGGAAGAAAAATGCGCTTTCAAGCTAAAGAGGAAATACAACTACAATGCACGCATACTTGTCTGGTTTCAGGGGAAAAATTGGTGGTGGGGTGGGGTGGGTTAAGAAAGCAAAGGAAATAAGTCAAAGATTTAAACATTTCTGATTCGCACCGGTAAGTCTAGTAGTAAATCCAGTTAAGTCAAGTAAGTCTAGTAGTAAATCCAGTTAAGTCAAGTAAGTCTAGTAGTAAATCCAGTTAAGTCAAGTAAGTCTAGTGAGTCTAATAAATCTAGTGAGTCTAGTGAGTCAAGTAAGTCTAGTGAGTCTAGTTAGTCTAATAAGTCTAATAAGTCTAGTGAGTCAATTAAGTCTAGTGAGTCTAGTAAGGCTAGTGATTCTAACTAGTCTAGTGAGTCAAGTAAGTCTAGTGAGTCTAACTAGTCTAGTGAGTCAAGTAAATCTAGTGAGTCTAGTGAGTCTAGTAAGTTTAGTGTGTCTAGTGAGTATATTAAGTCTAGTGAGTCTAACTAGTCTAGTGAGTCAATTAAGTCTAGTGAGTCAAGTGAGTCTAGTAAGTCTAGTGAGTCAATTAAGTCTAGTGAGTCAATTAAGTCTAGTGAGTCTAATGAGTCTAGTAAGTCTAGTGAGTCTAACTAGTCTAGTGAGTCTATTGAGTCTAATAGGTCTAGTGAGTCAAGTAAGTCTAGTGGGTCTATTGAGTCTAGTAAGTCTACTGAGTCAAGTAAGTCTAGTGAGTCTAGTGAGTCAAGTAAGTCTAGTGAGTCTAACTAGTCTAGTGAGTCAAGTAAATCTAGTGAGTCTAGTGAGTCTAGTAAGTCTAGTGTGTCTAGTGAGTCTATTAAGTCTAGTGAGTCTAACTAGTCTAGTGAGTCAATTAAGTCTAGTGAGTCTAGTGAGTCAAGTGAGTCTAGTAAGTCTAGTGAGTCTAATAAGTCTAGTGAGTCAATTAAGTCTAGTGAGTCAATTAAGTCTAGTGAGTCTAATGTGTCTAGTAAGTCTAGTGAGTCTAACTAGTCTAGTGAGTCAAGTAAGTCTAGTGAGTCTAATAACTCTAGTAAGTCTAGTGAGTCTAGTGAGTCTAGTAAGGCTAGTGCGTCTAGTAAGTCTAGTGAGTATAGTGAGTCTATTGAGTCTAATAAGTCTAGTGAGTCAAGTAAGTCTAGTGGGTCTATTGAGTCTAGTAAGTCTACTGAGTCAAGTAAGTCTAGTGAGTCTAGGTCTAGTGGGCCAAGTAAGTCTAGTAGTCTTAAAAAGAAAAAGTGGGGGCTTTTCAAATCTATACAAACTATACTGATACTAGATTCACCAAATCTGTAAATACATGTGGTGAAATATCCGATTAGACGTCATCAAAGATGACAGCGTCACTTCCGTTTCAACAGAGTACATCAACATCCAAGCTGTTTGAAGAAAACATTCCCCCACACCTTTGACGTATCAATAGAGAAAATCTTACTTAAAATTCTTTTTTTTTTGTTCAGATCGTTAAAATATAATTGGAAATCGCGTGCACATCACAATGCACAATATAAATAAATATTTATTTAATTAATAAATTATCTTTTTTTACGTTTGGTATTGATTTATTATATTTATCAACAATTACTCCCCCCCCCCCCCCACCAAAAAAAAAATCATTTACCCAGACAGGCGCCACTATTAAGGGACAATGGGATATAAATAAATGTATGAACAAAAAGTTGTATGATTGACTCCCCTAGCTTAAATAGCTTGATGTATGAGCCCCTGTTTAAGCTATGGCTTTGAAGAAATGGATATCAGAACACTCGGAGCGCTGATAATTCATATTCCCCCTTGGATTAGGACTGGCTCTTTGGGGAGAAATTGTGATGCAAACTCAATCTGTCTTGAACAATTGAATTTCTTTGTTTAGGGAATTCCCAATTACTTAACCCAATGACTGCGCCAATCTCCGAGCTGCTAATGACGATAATATATTTACAAAAGTAAACATTGGGGTACATCAGATGTATCCACCACCAGTGACGTAGTGAGGGGGGCAAGGGGGGAATCATGCCCCGGGCGCTACTCACAATGGGGCGCCAAATGGTATATTTTACTATCATTTTGTATGGTTTTCGAATGGGGGGGGCGCTAAAAAGGTATTGGGGGGGGGCGCTAAAAAGGTATTGTGCCCCGGGCGCGAGTTAAGCTCGCTACGCCACTTGTCCACCACTGCTCTGATTTCTTGCACTAATACACCAGCAAGAGTTAAGAGTGAAAACAAATTATTGTTGGCACCATGTCACCATATTATGGAACACTCAAAAACTTTCTTGTCAGTTGTCCTCATTTTCCTTCATTTCTAAATTCATTTATTGCGCCCAGGGCTGGAAAGCGATGATTAAAGGCATGTATTAAATGCCCCAAACAGAGACATGGCAAGAGTTGCCCATTTAAAAAGGATAATTTTATTAATTAATAAATTGTCAAGAAAACGACGATTATGGCGCCCTCGGCGGTCCACCTTTTCGCGCACCCCACACCATACTTATTCGCACGGTCCTTCGGAAAAGAATTCAAAGTGACTGAGTTATTGTAACTATAGTTTGTGTTACATTCATTTACTGATTAGTTTGTTTGATCTCATTCAACTAGATATATATCCTCTTGGGAGAAAGCCAATTGTAACTATAGTTTGTGTTACATTCATTTACTGATTAGTTTGTTTGACCTCATTCAACTAAATATATATCCTCTTTGGAGAAAGCCACAGAGCTTTAATTCGGCAGAAAGCTAAGTCGTGATGGAAAGTTGAAACTTGCACAAATTGGTGGCGGCACACAACTAAGTCGTGATGGAAAGTTGAAACTTGCACAAATTGGTGGCGGCACACAACTAAGTCGTGGTGTAAAGTTGAAACTTGCACAAATTGGTGGCGGCACACAACTAAGTCGTGGTGGAAAGTTGAAATTTGCACAAATTGGTGGCGGCACACAGATAAGTCGTGGTGGAAAGTTGAAACTTGCACAAATTGGTGGCGGCACACAATTAAGTCGTGATGGAAAGTTGAAACTTGCACAAATTGGTGGCGGCACACAACTAAGTCGTGATGGAAAGTTGAAACTTGTAAAAATTGGTGGCGGCACACAACTAAGTCGTGGTGGAAAGTTGAAACTTGTAAAAATTGATGGCGGCACAAAACTAAGTCATGATGGAAAGTTGAAACTTGCACAAATTGGTGGCGGCACACAACTAAGCCGTGATGGAAAGTTGAAACTTGCACAAATTGGTGGCGGCACAAAACTAAGTCGTGATGGAAAGTTAAAACTTGCACAAATTGATGGCGGCACAAAACTAAGTCATGATGGAAAGTTGAGCCTGGAACTCAATGGTAGAGCCTCTATTTTTCCCACTATGCAAATATTTGTTTAGTTGGAATATTTTTTTTTAATCAACACATCCTGCAATTTGTTTACTTTTTTTCAAATCTAAACAAATCAGCGCAGCCAATAAACCCTGACTTTTTTAATGAGTAAACACAAGCAGTTGGTAGGCCTCACTTTAAAATGATGTTTACATGAGTGTGTGTTTGTTTGCTTGACGGTGTATGTTGATACGTGCACGGCTACGAAGCATTTGAGCATTCGCTGAGTATTCCCGAAGCCCAAATAACCATATTGCTATTCTTGTGAAGACAACCCGTCATTTGCTCTTGTTATTAAAATTTATTAAATTCATTTTTTTTAAATTTTATTACTATTTCCTTTGTCATAAAGTTTCTTCAATCATTCTTCAACTACTCCAGGAAATAGTAGAGCAAGGTGCGTGGACGCTTAAGAGAGAACGACGGGACAATGAAAGAAGAACGTTTCGGCCAAGAGCCTTCCTCAGCAGACAGGTAAATGAAGAAACAACAAGAAATAGAATGGATTTCAAAAACTTAAGTGTTCGCCTTTTAATGTTATTGTCAGGGATTTTTGTTGTTTTTTTTTAAATCAAGATTACAAAAAGTATAATAAATGAAGGACTGCATCCAAGCTGTGTGAATGAAATAGAACAAGGAACGTGGAAGCTTGAATCAAAAGACTGGACAAAAAATATGAACGTTTCGGCTAAGAGCCTTCCTCTGCAGACAGAACTAATGAAAATACGACAAGAAATAGGGCATAGTTTTTTTTTAAAAACTTAAGTGATTGCAATTGTGATTGTCTGAAGTTGGATTTTTCAAAACCAAGATTACAGGAAGTGATTGTCCTACAATTATTAATCCTTTAACTCCGCCAGCACTTTTACCTTTTCAAAATATTTTAACATAATCAAGTCTACCTTGTATCATAACTCGACCAAGCAGTTTTGTTTTCACGTCAAAAACATATCATTACATAAAAAACATCGTATTATAACAGATATCTTTACACAACATACATGCCACGATTTGCTGCCAGCAGGCCATTCCTTTAGGAAACAAACGAAGACCCCCACCCACTCCCCCCTCATCACTTAAGCTGGACATCCCTGTCCAAACAAGCCTGACCAGAAGGGACATTTATTTTAGCCGGACGGGAGTACTGCGGAGCCCCTTGTGTTTGCTCACGCTGTTCAAGGGCGGCGGCGAGGATTTTCTTGAAGAGGGGCTTAGCACAGAATAAATCCAATGATATCTGTAAAGGAAAATTACTTCTTTGTGTGTGTGTGTATTTTGTGTTGGTGTTTTTTTTTTCCTTTTGTTAAAAGAAAGACACACAATCTTGGTTTTGACGATCTTGGGACATAGGCTCGCTAGGAACTCAACGCAGAAGCCTACTTGATACATGAGCCTCAAAATAGGCATTTTTATGGTATAAATTATTATTGTGTCTTCTCTACCACCTGATTGCAGACATGCACTTGTATGAAGCCCTCGAAGATCAAGAGGAAGGGGATCCAAGCACACCTGGTGAAGAGACGTTGACAACGATGTAACACAGATTGGAAAGAGTTAAAGAGAAATAGCATGAGACCGCTTGGCTTGAGGAATAAGTGTTGATGGAGAATGTCATAATGGGAGTTGATGTCTTAATGTCATAATGGGAGTTGATGGCTTAATGTCATAATGGGAGTTGATGTCTTAATGTCATAGTGGGAGTTGATGTCTTAATGTCATAGTGGGAGTTGATGTCTTAATGTCATAATGGGAGTTGATGGCTTATGTCACAGTGGGAGTTGATGTCTTAAGTCACAATGGGAGTTGATGGCTTATGTCACAATGAGAGTTGATGGCTTATTTCACAATGGGAGTTGATGGCTTATGTCACAATTGAAGTTGATGGCTTATGTCACAATGGGAGTTGATGTCTTAAGTCACAATGGGAGTTGATGGCTTATGTCACAATGGGAGTTGATGTCTTAATATCATAATGGGAGTTGATTGCTTATGTCACAATGGGAGTTGATGTCTTAATGTCATAATGGGAGTTGATGGCTTATGTCACAATGGGAGTTGATGGCTTATGTCACAATGAGACTTGATGGCTTATGTCACAATGGGAGTTGATGGCTTATGTCACAATGAGAGTTGATGGCTTATTTCACAATGGGAGTTGATGGCTTATGTCACAATTGAAGTTGATGGCTTAATGTCATAATGGGAGTTGATGGCTTATGTCACAATGGGAGTTGATGGCTTATGTCATAATGGGAGTTGATGGCTTATGTCACAATGGGAGTTGATGGCTTATGTCACAATGGGAGTTGATGGCTTATGTCACAATTGAAGTTGATGTCTTATGTCATAATGGGAGTTGATAAGGCAAAAATGAAGAAAAGACCAACTGGGTGCACTGCTTTTCCCCAATGCGCGACCCAAATATTGAGCTGAGCTGGAGTTATTGTTTGATAAATACCACAGGATGGATGCCAAGTGTCATCATTAGCTTACTCATTTAAAAGTAACATTTAAGTAACGAAAAATGTAGTTCCAACTGCTACTAACAACAAGTTGCGTGCACCTACAGGTTGTGTATGGTGGTGAGATAGTAGCGTGCACACACAGGGGCGGAATGTGACATGTTTTGGGTTGATTATCAACATTATATAATAAAAGTGCATGTGTGGTGGGGGGGGGGCTAATTTGTGGAGGTCACCCAAGGCAGCATTGAGTTAAGGTACGCCGCTTGGTTTGAGATAAGCCAGCTATAAGTACCATTTTGATATGTCACATCTAATAAAACAATACCGCGTACAGCAAAACATAACAAGTCAGTGGATTTATATGTACTGAGGTCTGGTATCCACAAACCATTCGGCGACACGCCCCTGATTATCTTCATGGGGCCCGTGGAAAGGCTGAGGGGGGTGGGGGTAGGATCTGGATAGTCAGATGTTACCCCCAATGTTTTCCCTTCGCGTTTAAAAAAAGGAAGTCCTTGACAGGAGTCATCGCAGACGGCCAGGAAATGTCAAAAACTTGCAGACGATAATGCAGTGAGTTGTTGAGTCATCCCTGCTGCAGATTTATGTCGCGTGATGAGCAACAACTGTCATTTCTCGACATTAGTTTTCTTTCACGCGAATAAGTTCCAAGCTGAATATCATTCAGAGTTTAAGCGGAATTGTTCATCTCACGCATAGTTTGTCTATATCTGAGGTATTGTTCAACTCACGAGTAGTTTCTATTAACTTGAGGAATAGTTTAACTCACGTACAGTTTCTATATATCTGAGGAATAGTTCAACTCACGCATAGTTTCTAAATATCTGAGGAAAAGTTCAACTCACGTACAGTTTATAAATATCTGAGAAAAAGTTCAACTCACGTATACTTTCTATATATATGAGGAATTGCTCATCTCACGCATAGTTTCTCTATATTTCTGAAGCTCTGATCAACTCACGTACAGTTTCTATATAGATGTGGAGTTGTTCAACTCACGCATAGTTTCTATTTATCCGAGGAGCGTGCTGAGATTATGCTTAGCTATCACTATGCTGCTAAGCCACATAAGTATACTAATGTCTGTGGTTAACGTCAAGATGCCTTTGCTTAAGATGACTTGTTCTTATTCACCCTAAAGTCAAGTGTTAGACTCCATTTTGGGTAAACTCAAGATTGGCCGTACGGAATCAAAGTCACTGTTTTTTTAAAAATAAAACTAATAAACCTGAATATGGTGTGTGTCAACACCTGGACCAGACACCTTGACCAGACACCTTGACCAGACACCTGGACCAGACACATGGACCAGGCACCTGGACCAGACACCTGGACCAGGCACCTGGACCAGACACCTGGACCAGACATACAAACGTGTGCCTGAGTTCAAACTCAAAGAACGATCGAGACTAACAGATCATCGGCAAAAACCACACACCTGGACCAGACACCTGGATCAGACACATGGACCAGACCCCTGGACCAGACACCTGAAGTAGATGGGACTGGTCAAGCGAGGAACATGGTTGTCTAAGGAAAGAAAAATTCCGCCTGCAATACTCCGCCCCCTTTGTGTTGGAGATGGGACGTTCACCGACGTCACCTGGTGTTGGAGATGGGACGTTCACCGACGTCACCTGGTGTTGGAGATGGGACGTTCCCCGACGTCACCTTGTGTTGGAGATGGGACGTTCACCGACGTCACCTTGTGTTGGAGATGGGACGTTCACCGACGTCACCTGGTGTTGGAGATGGGATGTTTATCGACGTCACCTTGTGTTGGAGATGGGACGTTCACCGACGTCACCTTGTGTTGCAGATGGGACGTTCACCGACGCCACCTGGTGTTGGAGATGGGACGTTCACCGACGTCACCTTATGTTGGAGATGGGACGTTCACCGACGTCACCTGGTGTTGGAGATGGGATGTTCATCGACGTCACCTTGTGTTGGAGATGGGACGTTCACCGACGTCACCTTGAGTTGCAGATGGGACGTTCACCGACGCCACCTGGTGTTGGAGATGGGACGTTCACCGACGTCACCTTGTGTTGCAGATGGGACGTTCACCGACGCCACCTGGTGTTGGAGATGGGACGTTCACCGACGTCACCTTGTGTTGGAGATGGACGTTCACCGACATCACCTTGTGTTGGAGATGGGACATTCACCGCCGTCACCTTGTGTTGAAGACAGGGACATTCACCGACGTGGAATCGGCTGATTTTCCATTAAAAAATTCTTCTCTGACCTCTTCCACATTTAAATCATGGTCGATCTCGAGGCCAAAAGATACCTAAAATATCCCTTTTTTTCTTTTTACAAAACTAAGTCACTTTTATGTATTCAATTAGTCTGTGCTAAATGCTAGGTGACATCTCATACTAGTCTTACATATATATTTTGCTTCTGGTTTGTCCTGCTTCCTCTTCCGAACCGCCACCCCTTTTTTCCACATGTTTTATATCAAAAGTACTGAGTGGAAAAAAGACTGCCACGTGTGGCCGAAGGTACGTTGTCTAGAGGTCGGTCCCCTGCGTATGGCCACAGAACACATGTGTCTAGAACACCTTTTCTTTCAAGCCCCTAAAGAGCTGATGTAGTGAATGTTCAAATATCAAACAAACGGTGCAAAGATTCAGATTCTTAGTATCTATTTGCTTCACATGCATGACAGCGGAAAATGCATAAGAAATAATCATTAGTTTTCATAACAACTTGGACGTGTCCCGAAATCCTCATATACGATATCCAACTTTAGTTACATAACCTGTAAAAAAAAATCCTCTACCATCCACAGAAATGTAACTCTCACCACACTATCTTGGTCTCCACTCGTCAACTGTCTATTTCACACACTTTCTCACTTGAGGTTTTTTTTTCCCCGACACGCCAATACGGTCATACATGACTGAGGAAACTCGTCAAACATACACAGAAAATCTAATGGTACGATATGACCCTGACACCACGCAGCTATGCTGCAGCTTCTTGTGTGACGTCTGAACTCAGGTAGTTTCGTTTCTATTCTTTAGGGGGAGCCGACTATTACTCGGTGTTGTTCCTCTGTCAAACAGCGAGCTTCGTGCGTACATCTTCTTCTCTATTCCGGGATCCGGCAACTGCCTGTTCCTATCAGTGGGTTATTTCTTGACACAAACGGTTGACGGAGGCATCAAAATAGTCAGACCCGGTGTAGAAAAACGCAACCGGTTAAGCCCCAGTTTTATTTATTATAATCAATTCTATAGCATATACTCCCAGACAATGTCATTTTTTAGTAAATTACCCAAAGATGGTCGACACAATTTCATTTTTGCTAGGCCACATTATCTCAGCCAAAACAAAGCATTTTTAATAATTTACCCACATTGTCTTAACAAAATTACATCTTTGTTAGGCCGAAATATCTGAGCCAAAACAAAGTCATTTTTTGCTAAACCCAAATTGTCTGAGCCGAAACTAAGTCATTTTTTTGGTAAGACCAGATTGTCTGAGCCGAAACTAAGTCATTTTTTTGGTAAGACCAAATTGTCTGAGCCGAAACAAAGTCATTTTTTGGTAACCCCAAATTGTCTGAGCCGAAACAAAGTCATTATTTTGGTAACCCCAAATTGTCTGAGCCGAAACAAAGTCATTTTTTTTTTGGTAAACCAAATTGTCTGAGCCGAAACTAAGTCACTGGCTAACCACACGACGAGCGAAGGAACCATTTTCCCCAGTGTTTACTGTTATTGTTAAAACCACTAGCACCGCACAGTTTTTATCACAGCTCTTTTCCAGGGGGCCATTAATCCTTGCAAGGGAGCCAAATGTAAATTCAAAATAAGCCGAGTGAGTACTCTCTCCCCTGAAACGTTCAGCGTCACGGCTGTTTGGTTGGTACAGCGGTTCTCAACCTTCGTAATTCCGCGACCCTTTAGTACAGTTCCTAAAGTTGTGTCGACCCCCAAACACAAATTATTTTCGTTGAAACTTCATAACTGTAGAGCATATGTGTTATCCGATGGTCTTAGGCGACACCTGGGAAAGGGTCGTTCGACCCCAAAGTGGTCGTGACCCCCAGGATGAGAACCGCTGGGTTGGTACGTAATTATTCCAACCCTGATGAACACCTGTGTACCACAACTCTGGTTATTCTATGGGGCACCTTGCGCGTTAAACTTAGTTGTAGTCGTCTGCTGATGCAATTGACCCAGGCACAGTATGTTTGTGGGATGTGTTCATGGGCGGGTCCAAAGAGATGGCCATGGGCAGACCCTCTGGCTATGGCATATATATATATATATATATATATATATATATATATATATATATATGTATTAAATGGTGGGAAGGCTTTGCAAGAAAATTGTTCTCTTCGTTTTTCTTTCTGAGCATCCAATTTCATTATTTTTGTAAAAAAATATTATTATTACTTTCTTTTAAAACGTATTGTTTCACAAACTTTGGGCGCTGCCTCCACAAAACAATGATTGTTTCAAATTGCACGGTGCATTACAATCTTATCTCATCATTATCCCCTATGCTCCAAAAGTCTCTCTAGGAGAGAAAATCTTAAATGAACCTCTGAAGACAGAGACTGGCGTGCAGTTCTTTATTTGCATGCAAGTCGAATTATTTCATTACGTTTCAAACAACAATTATAACCGCGCATTCTATCTACATGAATAACTTGACCATCGGTTGTTGGCCAGGTAATCTCAGCTCCTGTACACTGTTGAACTGCCCCCTCCTCAACAACCCCCACCCCGACATCAGAACCCTCTTTGCGTGATGCCATTCCCTTAAGTCATATTACCAAGTGTCTGACACTCCTGACACCTGTAGCTTGAATGCAAGCACCTGGGTGTGTGTTGGAGCTGCCATAGGTGAGGTGTTATGGATAAACCTTAATGAACATTTTCAGCTTTATGTTGTTTTTTTATGAGAGGGGAAAAAATGTGGGGGGGGGGGGGAGGGTGATTTCTTTTAACCAGGTTCGTTATTTTAATTAGAAACACGCCCCCTGTGCCAGGGATGTCAGAATTTCGAAGAGGGCAGATCAATGAGGGCTTCAACAAATAATACTGCCCTTTAGGGATAATAACATTGCCCTTTAGGTTTTGTACTTTTGTTAACTACACCCTTAGGTTATGGCCTTTTTGAAAATTGTTAACTACACACTTGGGGTATGACCTTTTTGAAAATTGTTCACTACATCCTTAGGTTATGTTTTTTTATTACAACCTTAGGTTATGTTACTTTGTTAACTACACCTTGGGTTATGCTCTTTTGTTAAATAAACCCTTAGGTTATGACCTTTTGTTAAATTGTTAACTACACCTTTAGATTAAGTTCTTTTGTTAACTACTACCTTAGGTTATGCTCTTTTGTTAAATTGTTAAACAAATACTGTGATTGCGATAAGCACTTATGTAACTTAGTAAAAAATTAAAAAACTAAGTGATGTTTTGGTGTGCTAATTCATTCATTTGAATGAACTGTTTGTGTGCTAATTCAATCATTTGAATGAACTTTTCGTGTGCTAATTCATTCATTTGAATGAACAAATGGTGTGCTAATTAATTCATTTGAATGAACTTCTGGTGTGCTAATTCATTCATTTGAATGAAGTCACAACTCATATAATACCAGATTGAACAAATTTAAAAATTATTTCCAATAATTTGTCACAGCCAGAACAATAATTTATCACAGCCAAGGTACAATAATTTGTCACATCCGGTATAATAATCTAGCAAAGAAATAACGTACATGTAAATACATCAGATTTATTTTTAGAAACGACAGTGGCTATTTAAGAATAATTATGAGTAATGTAAATAAAAAGCATGAGAAAGTAAAACTCATTAGTTCCAATAACAAAAATTGAAGTTACAATACAGTTGATGTGATATAGAAACAGAATAGTGTGGACAAAGCAATAGCGGACAACAATTATAGTGAGCGATAGTGGTGTTAATGATGGACTTGTGCAGATCTACATCAATTAAAATAGCGTGGTATGCAGAAATCCTTATAAGGAATGTGGAGAGGGAGTGGTTTTGTAATTTAGATCCAAACAGTTTGGTTAATCTTCTCTTGGTTCAAAAATTTCCTCTGAAATTATGAGTCTGAAAATGTGTATGCATCTAAATTCTCCCCCCCCCCCTCCCATTTCCCCCTCCAATTTCTCCTCCAATAAATCCATCATTGAATACAAACAAGATGGCTAAAATATTGAGCTGCAAATAAATATATTTTACTTAAATAAACAATTATGTTACAGTGACATGTAAATTAAATAAAATATAATAAAATGGAGGGAATGTATGAGAGTCCACTGCTGTGACAGTGCAATCAGTATGCTGAAATCAAAATAACAGAAACATGTTGGTTATTCACAATCTGAAGGCAACCATTCTCTTAATTTGACATATGCTGTATGTTATGTTATATTGATTTGGACCCCAAATCCCCCCCCCCCCCCCCACCAAAAAATTCTTTTATAACCCAAACAAAAAAAGTAAGAGCCCCACCTAAGCCATTATGAGTAATTTGTTATGAATATGATTTTGCTCAGTAGATGTATCTGTCAGATGTGGTTAACATTTATTGCATTCATGTTATGGTCAAGTGTGTATATGTACATTGTAATTGTGTATGTGTAAATGTGTGTGTGTAAATGGTAAATGTGCATAAGGTAAGGTAAGGTTGAATAAAGACGGTTCTTGTAAATCCTTTTTTTAAAAATAGTTTGATTACATTTGTGAGCTGTGATAGCATTGAAAGTTGCTTTTGGTTAAGATGGATATAGAATGGTCAAAGAGAATGGTCCCAGACGATTAGTCTCAAAGAATATTCCCAGAGAATGGTCCCAGAGAATTGTCCCAGAGAACAGTTCCAAAGATTAGTCCCAGAGAATGGTCCCACGGAATGGTCCCAGGGAATAGTCCCAGAGAATGGTCCCAGAGAATAGTCCCAGCAAATGTTCCAGAGAATAGTCCCAGCAAATGGCCCAGAGAATGGTCCCAGAGAATAGTCCCAGCAAATGTTCCAGAGAATAGTCCCAGCAAATGTTCCAGAGAATAGTCCCAGCAAATGGCCCAGAGAATAGTCCCAGAGAATAGGCGCATGAAATTTAAATAAGATGCAGCTCCATTGTAAATAAATATTGTTTTTCTAAAAAGTTGAACATGTGCAGATGTGTGAGAAATATTATTGCAGACAAGGGTGCAATTACTTTGTCCCACCTTAACTTCTGGTTTCCTTTGAACTTAATTGGATATTTTTACAAATAGTTAAATAATTTTGTTTTCTAACTATTAAACTTTCCCATTGTGAAACCTCTTGAAATTTTGAATGATATAAAATGAAAAATAAAACATACGTGAAAATTTTTTTTTTAATCCTTTTCAAATGGTTTTATTTATTCAGATTAAAACAAAACATTCCTTAAAAAATTAATTTTAATTTATTTTTATTATTATTATTATTATTATTACTTTCCGAGGTCTCTCGAGAAACAGTGCTAAGAGCAACAACTTTTGGATAACAGTTGCAATTTTAGACTATTCAAAAGCGTCCAATTTAAATAGCATTATTAGTTATATAATTCTTCACACACATCATTGTTTACTCGTCATGTGGCAATAATTGGATTACAGTTGCAATTTTAGACTATTCAAAAGCGTCCTATTTAAATAGCATTATTAGTTATATAATTCTTCACACACATCATTGTTTACTGGTCATGTGGCAATAATACTTATCTTACCTCTAGGATCTCTAGGGGGGCCACCCTTTACACCTGTTTAAGAGAAAAAGGAAATGAATAAAAAAAATTATACTGAAACAGTTAGCTAAAGGCAAACACTTAACACATTAAAAGTGACTTATTATATTCAAAATTTTCAACTTGGACATTTTCCTAGTGATTTTTCAAGACCGTCAATAAAACTCTCATCCGGTCACTTCAATAGTCCTTCAAAACTATTTTTTACAGAACCAGTTTTTGTATTTTTTTTAAATGTTCCAATTATTATTTTTTAGTAATGTGTATGTCAACAAACATATGACAACTGATACAAACTCCACAATCAGCAAAGCCCACATATGACCTGTCAGCAAACTTACGCTGGTTCCAGTCATGCGCACTTGCAACGTCAGTGCTATCAGGAATAAGCCACCCTCTGTCTGTACTCTCTGAGGTGATGGACTTGGGAGTCTGTGGCTCTAGGTTGGCAGTCTGGTCAAAATTTGTTACAAATAATGCAGCTTAACTATGAAAACTCTAAAATCAAGCCCAATTAAGTAGTGATAAACTTTATCGTCACTGTGTAAAATTGTTCATGATAACTATCAAGCTCTTTGTTGAGCCTAGTAAAACTTTTAACTCACATCAAATGCAACCTTGTTCACCCCTTCAGTCCAGGTTTTATTGCTCGTGGACAAATCCTCAGCACTGTCCACAGATCGATCCATAAACTGTTCAGGGGTGGTAGCATGCAAAGATCTGCATTTTATTGAATTTTTTTTAAATTTAATTTTTTAATTGATTCAGTTGATACCAAAACTAAGTTTACCAGTAAATAAAGGTAAAATAATCATAAGTTAAATCATGAAGAAATCTAAGGCTGATTTACAATCTATGAAAAGACAAAAATTCCTACTTTTCTGAATATGGCTTTTGTTGGATGGTGGATTTTTTTGGCGCTTCTTTTGAAAATGAGGGTTTTAATTTTAATGTGTCTCTGTCTGTATCTGGAATTTTCCATACTGGTTGCCTCTGTGTGGTGTAAATGGAAAACATAAACAAAAAGTTATTTCCTGGAATTGTTACAAGACCACAAATAAATCAATTATGTATAAGCCTGACTATCCTTCAGCATGGTAACCTGAACTCAGCATCAAGTTTGCCAACTGTCCTTAAAATTATGTCAGTCCATAAATATTTGACATAAAATGACTTGTCCGTAAATGTCCATAAATGTCAGTAAGAATTCTAGGATGTCCGTAAAAAGGTGACACATTGACATTTTTTTAAACAAAATAAACAATGAAATATCACCTCATTATGAAGAGAAAAAATGTTCAGATTGCCAATTTAAATAAAAATATAAGCTCAAATCTGAAGGTCTAATTACTAATGGTCTAATAACATTAGTCATAAAAGATATTTGACATGGAGCAGTAGAAAGATAGACATACGGATATTTGAAATTGTATTTTTATTTTCAGGGTTTCAACAAGTTAAAATGTCTTTGTATAAACATTTTGTTTGTCCTGATCAATTATTTGTCAATAAAAATTGGCTTGTGAGATGAGTAAACAAAATGACCACTGGATGCTACTTAAATTATAAGTTCTCTACCTTTACTTTCAGTACTACAAACAGACTTTATAAGTTCTCTACCTTTACTTTCAGTAACACAAACAGACTTGGCACATTAATAGTACACCTACCGGCCCAGTGACTTGTGACACACTTTCAAATTCATCTTCATCTGATCCCTTCAGTTCTGTTGATTTTAAAACATGATAAAATTGACAAAGCTTTATATGCATAGATTTGTTAATTTTATTGCAGTCATGATGTTAAATGAACAAGGATTTTACCAACCCTGCTCATGTCCTAAATTAGGGAAGAGAACAAAACAATAATCTAACGTTTGAGAGCTGCTCACCTGGTGAGGATTTTCCCGATTCAAAGGAATCAAAGTGCTCGATACCTTCTGCAAGAACAACAAGCAAATGTGTATAATGAACAATGTGCATCGTTCATTATATTATAAACATAATTGACTCACTATTTAAGTTTAACTTGAATATATATATACAAGTTAATGTTTAATTTTTAATATTATATTTAATATTATAATATTATGTTAAAAAACTTAACACATTTTTAAATGTTCATATTTTTTATTCTATTTTGATTATTCTATTTTTTTTCCTTCTTACATAACCTTTTCTTTTTCTTGAATTATAATTAATAGAGCAGAAATCTTTACATCAATGAAAAAATACTTTGGTTACACTTTGGAACATTAATCACTACAGACCATAAGCAGAAATAAATACTGACCTATCAAAATCATACAATTAAATTATTTTTAAATTTTAGTTTCTAGGAAATGCTTTGGTGAATAGTTTTAAAATATTAGTAATGTGACCAGAAACAAAAATAGGGGCAGATAAATGATTAATATTACAAATACTTTTTTCTAATTAGTTTCAAAATTAGCAAGAGAAATTTGATAAGGAAAAAAAAGGAAAGCATTTTTGTTAACTAATAAATCAAGAACCAGTAAAAACTATAACAAGAGTTATTAATGCAATAAAAAATAATTGCAACTCATATTTTAGTATGTTTTTTCTCAGAATTCAATATTCAGGTGACTTTTTAAACTGAAATTTTATTTTAGGTTTGGACTGAATATAAGGTTTCCAATTTTATTTTACCTTGCCAAGATCTCTCAGAATATAACAGCGGATTCACGCTGAAATGGTTGGTAAAATTACTTTAAATTATTATGGCTACAATTGACTATTCATCTGCATACAAAATGTAATTGTATTTCAGCTTTTGTTGTTTTTTAGATGGTACTTGAAAGCAAAATGTGCACAAACTAAGAAAGGCACACAAAAAATTATCTGAATCTAACAAAAGATTTAATAGTTAACAGCTAACAGAGTAAATTGCAAGACAGGCGGAATTTCATATTTTATTATTAGGTGGCTAAGCATACAACTCTAGTGTTATCTGATATACATTATTTATTTATTTAAAAACTATTCTTCCAAGTCCAGCATAAGGATGAAGATGTGTAACTATTAAGGTCAAGGGCTGGTGTTATTTTGCTTTGATTTCAAGATTTAGTGATTCCCTTCTTTATATTCAAGTAATAAACTTAAAAAGAAGTTTTTTGAAAAATATATTCCTTACTGTCTGTCCAAATATATTTTAAAATCTCCAGCATTAACACCATTATCATGAATAATGAACAATTTAATTTTGCATTGCAATGAGAACAAGTAGTATTACCATTCTTTGTTGTTTTTTTTTAATTTTAAGCTTGAAATTTTAAAGAAATGTAACATCTACTGAAAACATAAGAAAAACCTTAAGAAGGGATATACGGTACATAAGTTTTAGAAATCTGTGCAGGTAGAAACAGTATTTTGTAAAGCAAAATCTTTAAGTTAATTAAAATAAGAAACTTAGAGAATGAAAATTAATACTTTTATACATGGAAACAGTGCTTTTAGAAAATTATCATATAGAATAAAAAAAAAATGTATTTGAATTCTTATTCATTATTATTGCCTGAACTCAGAATAAAAACAGTTTCTTTACCTTGAAAGAACTTCCCTTTTAGAACTCCCACATTGAATGAATAAAAATGTTAATAATTTGTCAATTTTGGGCTCACCAAATACTCACCACTTGGCACAGCATATGCTCTAATAATAGATTTTTTTAAAACAAATATTATTGAAATTAAAAGTAGAACATTTTCTAGTTATTCATTTTTTCAAACTACTTAGCACAAAAAGGTTTTGACATTAAGTTTCAGACAGGATTTATCTGGTGCAGACACCAAGACAAAAGATATAGAGTAATTATTAAGAAATTGAAGATTAGATCACTTGAACAAAAGCACTCACTTGATATTCACTTTTACCCTGGGTTCATTTTCCCTGAACCGTATGTTCTATGGAAAGAAAATTTAATGAAACATCTGTCAGCTTATATGAATAAAGAAACTGAGATATTACTATAAATTTTAATATATGACTTATGCTTCACAAATTAAAATTGTAAACCTGTCAATAAAATTCACACAGTATAGAATTATATTTAAACACCATTTAATGAAAAAAGCTTGTACATCGTATAACTATAAGCAAACAACACAAAACGATCAGAATTCCCAATTCATAACTTCTTTGATTTTATTGGAATATTTTATGCATACCCTTGTCAGTTCATCACGGCTGCATCAATTTACGTATATCCTCAGTGGTTTTTGTCTGTTATATATTTAACAGTTTTAAAAAGAATAATTCTTCTTCTCCACAAAATAAGTTTTGCGCTGTGATTAAAAGAACTATCTTTACAAGAGTATTATTATTTTATAATACTCTGCTCACCCTGCTGAGCTTGAATCCAGTTTCTGGAACATTCTTTACTCCTTCTCTGATCAAATCATCAGCATTTTCTAAGGAAAACATTTATTGGAATGATTATAGTTTGAAACATAAACCTTTATCCCTGGAATAAAATTAATCTAAGAAAAAGTTCTCTTTGAAAAATAAATTGGGGATTAAAAAAGTCTTTTGCTCTGGGAAGAGAAAGTCATCTTTCAGCTTGTGCCATGACTGCAGAAAAGACTTACCGATAATTTCAGTTACAGTTAACTCTTTTATACCATTTTTCAATGCTGTCTTTAAAAAAGAGCCAACAGTGTAACTACATATAACTTGATTTCAACACAGCTTCTGCACAGCTGGCTGTACCTGCTTTTACACTGTTTCCTTTTTTAAAAATGCATTCATGTACTGTATAATCGCTCAAAACAGAAACCAAATACCTACCCAGGAGCTCTATAGCATCATCATCATCACTGAGTTGTCTCAAGTCGAGTCCAAGACCAGAGTCATCAGATTTCTTGTCAATTTCAGACAACATCTGGGCATACTCTTCTTTGTGTTTCATAGCTTCCATTTTCCTGCTGCAACTTACACGTCTGAAAGTCACATTTTTAGAGAGCAGTTAAATACTTGGAAATAGATGAAAAATTAACATCCCTCACAATAATTTAAATTAAGAAGATTACTACTGTAGAGCAGTGGTTCAAAACCTTATTTCGATTCTCAACGCCCTTTCTAATCCAGGTTTTCCTAAGGTGCCAAATGTCAAATGTCTAACTAGTAGACTCAGTTACTACAAAATTACAAATTTATTTTTAATTAAAGGCGTGGGTTATATAGAGTAAACACGTATTTAAAATCACAAAGCACCATCTATTGACCATAAGTAGAAGCTTCTGAAAACTGTAATTAATAAACTACTA
Source organism: Omphiscola glabra (assembly GCA_964017045.1). NCBI lineage: Eukaryota > Metazoa > Mollusca > Gastropoda > Lymnaeidae > Omphiscola > Omphiscola glabra. The sequence goes on from OZ024806.1 coordinate 21,916,710, forward strand.
CTGGTTTGCACTAAGTCTGCTAGCTGCTGCGTCCTATCACACATTGAAATGAACATGGAAAGAAAATTCGGAAAAGTTTGTGATTGGGATACCACCGGGATCAGAAAACTGATGGGATCGGGAGTCAAAGCCCGCGTATATTGGCTATTATACTTATATTTTGTTAAGTTTGCACAGCTATGGGCTTACTTTGAGGAGTTTACAGTTGGAGGTGCAGCATTGACCTCTGACCTCATTGAAGGTTTAAGGCATTCAGAAGCTAAAAGTTCTTTCTCCAACAGGACCGCATTCTCTGTATTTCTTACTGTGCTTTTGTTGGCTGGGCTACTGTATGTGTCGCCATCATCCTGTGTCATGTATTACAATGTCATATAAATTAATCCGGTATTTAAACTTGACGCATATAAGATTTGTGAGAACTTTAAAAAAATAAAAAATATCACTAACATTTCTTTAAGCAGTCATATCCGTTGGGTGCTGGGTGGCCAAGTGGTCTAAACTGAGCAAGTTAATGGTCTGAAGTTCAATCCCCACCAAAGCCCAGTCAAGCAAAAACATCACCAGCACCCTGGGTGGATGGGACTCGTTAACCTTGGACAGCAACTCATCTAAGAGAAGGAAACATCCTGAATTCAAACCCGGAGATGGAGTCCCGACAGGCGGATACACATTGATACAATGAAACATTCCGGCAACTCCTGCAAAGCCACTGGTGCCAAGCTGTATAATCCAGATAATGTTCCCTTGGGGTTATCCAGCGGCGTGGAGAGAGGCGATTTGCTGTTGGGAACCAGCTTATAATCCTAGAAGATAAACCCCAGGCCTTGTGGATTTAGTCCTGCGACGGATGCCAGCAGCATATCAGTTAATAGTAGACAGTTTGGTGCTCCCAAAATTTGTCTTAAATTCATAGTTTAAATACCTACCATGCCTAAAGATGCCCATGCATTGACAGCTTTGAGTCCCTGACTTGCAGTTGCCCATCCACCCTTTTGTTTTGTAGTTGATTTCCTGAGTGCTGATGAAGTCACATCTTTTTCTTTCTTTGCTCCATCACCGTTTTCAAATAATTCATCAAAAGTTGACGACTTGGTCTTCTTATCTGAGTTCCAGTCAGGTTTCTTCTTAGTCACTGAAAATATATTGTAAGTATAGTAAGATAAACTTGTGTCCATTTCTTGTTTTTAATTATATCTGATGTTAGTGTTAGGGCAATTTTTTCATATGTTAGAGATTCTGATCATGCAATAGAAAATTTAATGATATTAATGTAGATAGATTTTTTTAAAATATGTAAATTTCAAATATCACCAGAGGGCTCTTCTGATTTCTTTGGTTTGGTACGTCTTGTGGGCGAGGTAGCCCAGGGACGTTCATAATCCCTTGAAGCATCCACATCTATTTTTTTTTTAAGTAAATGTTTTAAGTTTAATAACAATTAAGGACAGGAAGTAAAATAATAGATTTTAAACTTTTTTATTTTTTGTTTTAAATTAAAATAACTAATACTTTTATGAATTTAAATTCATATGGAGGGTTATTTTGACAGCTTAACTTAATAAAATTATGTCTATTAGGGGGATCTATCAAAGTTTTAAACATTTTAAATCAATTAATGAATTATGTATAGTTGATTAAAATAAACATGTCCCAATTATATATTCTGCCTTTAATGACTTAAAGTCTACATTTTCTATTCCAAAATTAACCAAAATTGAAGCTCATGCATCAATGTGATTAATTAAAGTGTTTGCAAAAAATTAAAATGCTATATAGTTTCCTTAACAGATACCAAATAACCTGCTATACCTATCTATTTGCAATACCAACTAACCTGCGCCGCTGGAGATTTGAGCAGATCGTGACGGCCTCTCAGGGCTGACTGCCCTGTTTAGTTCAGATGTACTTTTACGAAGTCCTCCATAACGAATCATCTAAAACATAATTTTAAGCTAAATTTTTTCGCCAATAAATTAATTTAATTCAGAATATTTATGCAAGAACTATAGTTAGTCTAATGAAACATTTTTGTTAATCAAATTTGCTTTCATTTCTTATTTAATCCATTTTTTAAAACACATTATGGGATGCTTATTATTATGTTTTACATGGGTTAGGCATCTAACCTGAGGGATTTCCATTCCAGCCTTTTTGTACATAGCCCTTAGCAAATAGATCATTGGTTCTTCAGGCATATCTCGTAAAATCTTATTCATTAAATCCTTAAATATAATAAAAATGGGAGGTAAATCAATCAAATAATATATAACAATATTGAATGACTATAATTTAGTTTATAAAATATCCTTTCTTCTTCTACATGACATGTATGCTACCAAACATTATAACAGCCAACATGAAAGCCTCTTGATCTTGTGTGAGTCATCCTGCATCCTCCAGGGTGACACATGACATGTTATGAAGATTTTTCTATATCGTGAGACAATTGTCATCTGTAACAACCTTGTTTCTTCATTCTGGGTTCATGTCCCTACAACATTATTTTTACCACACCACGGGCATTTTTATTGTATCCTCTATATCATTTTTAGTTCTAGATGCCAGCAGCATGCCAGTTTGTGACTTATGAATGAATTCAGACATGAATTTCTAAGCTATATGCAATTTATTGCAAATTTCTGAAGGTTCTGTCCCTTACTAACTGGGTTTGATTTGAGTTATTGGTAAATTCAGACAATCCGCGCCATGGCTGCCATTTTGGTTGCCACGACCTGTTAAAGATCACACTGAACTTATCCCTTAACTAAACCTAACCTGAACCCTAAAAAAACCTATCCCTAAATCTAACCTGAACCCTAAACCTATCCCTTAACTCTTAACCTAACCTGAACCCTATACCTATTGCTTATTAACTTAAATAAAGATGTAAATGACGGCATGCAGTGAATTGTCTGCTTTAGCCAAGTTATTTAATATGTTCTTGTTTTTTTTATAGTTAACATTTTTTTTGACTTTAAACAAAAAATCTGTATTAAATACTTTATATTTTAATCTTCTGCCTATGTCATGCAGCATGGATTTTTAAATTTAGGGTAGTCCATTAATTATTAATGCATTCGGTAAATTCAGACAATTGGTGCCATGACATGACATCAAACTGCTGCCATTTTGGTTGCCATGACAGTGAACTTTTATAATTCACTATCACTAAACCTAACCTGAACCCCAAGTTTATCCCTAAACCTAACCTGAACCCTAAATGTATCCCAAATGACACCAATAGTCTTAATTAGCCATTCATTTAATTAATGGCAATCCACCGAAGTCCGGTCCCAAATTATTTAGTATGAAAAAAATTGCAATGCAGTGTGTAATTAAGTGTAATGTTAGAAAACCGCAGAAATGTCAGTCAGAGCTTTTGCAAATAACTGTCACTAGACAAACCAGTCAGTAAATACTAAATGTTGTAATTGGTGCATAGCATTTGCAAATAGCAGCTGAAAAGTTCTGCTTGTGACTGTTGCGTCACAGAAAGGCCCACAAGTAGCTGGCAAACAGACCGTTACTGGTACCACGCTAATAGCCGAGTTTACATTTCGCTTGGATCCAAAGTCCTTTAATAGTTTCTGTGTAAATGTCCTGGTCTACTGAATCAACAAATTCACGCGTGTGCACGATGACAGCATGAGCATAGATCCCGTTGTTGAGCTGAACTAATCGACAGTTTGATATCATCGCCAAGCGGCTGCGACGATAGTTGTCCCTGGTAACACATGATGGCCTAACCCAACCTTTATCCAACATCGCCCACTACCACACTCAACCAAGCCGACAACCTTCATTCAACATCATTCAACCACACTCAACCAAGCCGACAACCCACCTACCACTTATATGGAATAATGACAATGACATAATCCTTGATGCCTAAGACTTTTAAGTAAGGAGTCAGGAGTAATCATTGGAATTAATTTGGGACCGGTCTTCGGAGGATTGCCCAATTAATTATATTTGTACTATTATTAATTATTATTTAAATTACGAAAGAATGAAATGTTATTTATTTAACAATATTTATAATTAATTAGCCTGCCTAACTATTTACTTTTTATTCTTATGCCAAATTCTTTTTATTAGGCCCATTCCTTTATTTCCTTTTCCCGTTTGCAGCCCCAATGCTGATCCAGCCAGTGCAGGGTCGCAAAGCCTCCGCAAAGGCCAAGACGCCAGCAGCTAAGGTTCTAAAATATCTAAAACTAAAACATTATTATGATTATTTTAATTTAATATTTAGGCCTACCTCAAAAAGGACAGATATCTTATGCCTTTCCATGTATGCATTAATTCGTGACTGTGATGCCATTTTAAAAAAAGAAATTAATTAGGACCTTGTTCTGAAAGTAAATTTTGAAATATTAATTAGTTTTAAAAACTGTAGCCGTTGCAGGTAGCGCATATCTCAGGTCGCCATTTATAAACAACGAAGTGGATGCGTACACCGCGGCGGTGTACATAGCAAAACCATGGACCTAGGCCTGCGTACACCGCGGCGGTGTATCTAGCGAAACCATGGCCCTATGCCTGCGTAAACCGCGGCAAAAATATACTGGGGTGTGAACTTGTGTGGTCTTGCGGTAGAGTAGACGCTAAGTCAGCGGTTCTAAACCCCTTTTACAGGGGTCGCCTAAGATCATCGGAAAACACATATACTCTACAGTTATAAAGTAGCAACGAAAATAATGTTGTAGTTGGGGGTCGCCACAACATGAGGACCTGTATTTAATATTTTAAGTATATGTTGAATTTGAAAATAATAAGAAATGAGAAACAAATAGAAAGTATGAGTATGATATATAGAATAATGGCATTATAGTATAAATTATAGGTCCGTCCATTTACGCACTATGGACATGGAAGAAGGAGGGCGTTGTTGATTTTTTGATATTTTGCATATTGCTGCGGTTGTCGGAGGGGAGATGCGTATTTTTCCCTTCGTATGATGATAAATTGAAGATAACCAGCTCCTTCTTCTGACATTATAATAATACCCAGTTCACTTGATACTTGGCTGCTCTACCTAATGTGCCGCAGATCCAATGTATTGTTGCGTGCTATAACAGTGATGAGTGTTCAAGTGCGCCTAGCAGGCAGCAGTGAAATCTCTCGCACATTTTTAAAATGTTTTCTTCTAATTATGTGCCTGGATAGTTGGATATTTTTGGATCTGAAAGTTTCTTGGACTGTTTAGAAGCTGAACTTTTTCACTCAAAACAAACTCAGTTGTTTAACAGTGTGTAATTTCTTGACAGGACATTTTAGGACATCGGAGCGCCGTGAGCATGTTAACATATAGCATGGAAATGAGCGCTATATAAGTACTCAAATAAATCAATCAAAGAACGTACATTTAATAATTATCTGGAATTTCTGACACTCAAATACATATATTAAAGCCAATTTTAACCTAAACATCTGTGCAATCAATAATGTTTGTGGGGGGTACGCCACGGCAACAGGTTAGAAAAATGCGTTTCTCTTACGAAGAGGCCAGATACGAACAATAAAATACTAAGAAATGCTTGCTCTTTACAAAAGTGTGGAACTTACCCAAATATCTTCCTCCCAAGCCCCCAAAAAAATATTATATTACCCATTTAAAAAAAAATTACAGTTTTACAGGAACGTTGAGGTTGTTCCCTTGCGTTCATGCAGGGCTCAAGCCCATGCGTGCAATAAAAATGTCAGTTCTACTTTTATTTAATCTTGCAGGTATTAAATAATTTTTAAATAAATAGTTTTTAAGAGTTTAACATTAATTTTACAAGAACCGCATGCATATATATAGTTAAAGACTGGCAAAGACCAAGGTTTTGCTGCTTTTACCGCCGCGGTGTACGCAGGCCAAAGACCATGGTTTTACTAGGTACACCGCCGCGGTGTACGTAGTGCCGGCATATAAACTATGGTAGACTAAAATGTTAAACCCTAAGTGGCCGTTTTTTATTTGGCTGCACCTATTGGTACATTTGTACCAGAATTGAGAGGTTGGGATTAAAATAAGATTAAAAATAAAATAATTTAGTTAAAATGAAGAATTAATATTTCAAACGTATAGTACATTCAATTATCTTTCATTTGATAACTCATTTGGTCTTAAAAACCCAACAAAAATATTTTAAATCGTTTTTTAATCCCAACCTCTCAATTCTGGTACAAATGTACCAATAGCCACTTCGTTTTTATTTCGTGTTCGCAGCTAGTGCCCGGTTTTCACCCATATTTCGGTGACCCATATTTCTTTCCTTTCTGTTTTAAAAGTTATACACTACACATTATGTGAAATTTAAATTGCATTTGTTTTTATTTTAATTATATTTAACAATTATAAGTAATTGGCAAACTTTAAAAAAAATTAACCAAATAAAGCCAAAGCTATTAAAAAAGAGTTAAAAAGAGCGATTAACTATTTTAGCATTAATAAGCATTTCAATGTCAAAAACATATGTCAATTGTCATGGTGTACCGTACACGCTCGTCACTAAAGACACATATTAGAATCAACGCTACCGATATTTAAAAAAACAAAATAAATTTTGAACGGTTTAAAATAATCTGTTTAGCTTGTCTCTCTCTATATGCTGCGATTGTATTACCTGGCCTCTGCGTTTACCGCGTCTTTATGCTTGACCACTGGCCACATTGTCATTGGACAATCTCAATGCTCAGGCAACGCCAGACGCCACAGATGGGCCACGTCACAGATGTTGGCGTGGATTGTGTTACCGATCTTGGGTTAACGTCCGATTCCTCGACACAACGCAACGTACTTGAATAATGTAGCTAAGCCTAATCATTATTGAATCTTTGTACAGAATAAAGATTCAATAGAATAAAAACGGCCTCAAAATCTAGGTGAGTAGGACATGCCTTAATTAAATAAAACAACTGTTATATCCAGGGCCGGATTTACAATTTTAGAGACCCTAGGCCAACAAATTTGAGGCCCCATTTTGATAAAGTTTTTAAATCCAAAAATTTATAAATTTGTTTTTCCTGAACAAGTTTGTACAAATCCAAATGTGACAATTGAGGAGCATGAGTATTGAAATGATCTTTCAAATAAAGCTGTAGATAGATGTTCGATTTCTGCATATAAATTTTCACCAGTCGCCAGTGTCTTCTGCCTTCTGCGTATTCTTCCACGAGAAGTTCAACCCAAAAGTTTATCTTTATTGATTCTCGCCCTCGTGTCTATTAACATTCCAAATTTGTCATTCAATTCCTGGTAGCAATGGGCTCTTTCTTTAAAATTTGTAGTGAAATTTATGGGAAGCGTTATCCGCACGGTTTTGGACTTGAGAATAATGCCAAGCATTATCCGCATTATTTTGGCCGTGAGGATAATTTCTAGCGTTATTCCCCACAACCAGAAATGTGTAATTTATACTTATATTAATTAAAATTATGCATTTTTAAAATTTTGCCTTTATTTCAGGAATTAAAAACTGATAATTAAACTTAAACATAGTGTAAGTTAAACTTAGTTTAAGGCGACATTTATTGAACGCAAATTACAGTGTGGAATGAATCGTAAATCTGTGAAAGCCAGCCTGTCTTAGGTCTAGGCCTAGATCTATAATGTACGTATAGGCCTAGATCTATAATGTACGTATAGGCCTATAAATAATCTTGTAGACCAGTAGCATTAAGATGCGGTTTATTTAGGACTTATGGTAGGTACTTCGCTAAGCGGCGCGCGCGGATCGATTTTTTGGATGTCGGAAACAGACCATAAACCGGTGACCGGTCAATGCCGGTAGGTCACGGGGTCGTATTTATATTTAGTTTCCTTTGTCCACGTAAGGGAGAGACTATGAACTTACTATAGTCTGTTTTGTGCACACGAGGACGTCGATCATTACAACATAAACTTTTTCACCGGACTGACATGGCTTATAACAGATATCTTTCGTTAGGAAAACCGGTAAGTTTGCTAGCACTATATTTCGGAAACTATAATAACATTGCAATTAATTTTTTTTGTTTCGAGTGTAAGAACGATTTAACTAATTGAAACAAGACACATGATGACATTTAGATAGGTCGTAAATTGTATAAATAGGTATGATGCCTGAGCATAATTCATAACCAGTTATCGAGTAGGCCAAATAAACCGGAAGTGATAGCCATTCTCAGTTATTATTATTCTTATTGCATAAGAAGTATTTAAAATCTTTATAATCTTTTGTTTTTAAAAGCCATCCAGTTCATTAATATTACTTAATTTGTTTTAATTTTATGACTGAAAACAAATTTATACATATTTTATGAAATTTCATTATTTTTTTTTAATAATAAAATTTATATTCATGAATACACCATGTCATAACTAAATCAACTTTAGTCATTTAAATCTATGTTTTAATTGTAATAATTATCAAAATATCCAATAGTAAATTATATTTTTGGTAATGGATAATAATGTCCTTAATGATATTGATATAATTTATCTTAAACTCATTTTATATAATCAATTAATTGTAGGCTCGGCAGCTACTGAACTTCATTGTCAATTTTTACTAGGATACATAATTTTATTTATATTTATCTTCTAAATATGTATCCCTTTTTTAATTTTACTTTTGTACACCCTTTTTAAGCTTTACTGCTTTAGTTCAAAGCTATTATATTTGACTTTTCAGGCTTAGTCCAGTCACTCTGAATTCTGGTCATTGAATAAATTCATTTGACATTTTCATTTGTAAAATAACATTAACAGCTAAGCCCGTAGTTTGTATTCAAATATTGGTGTTAACATTTCTTACTTAAACGTCTTATCATTTTCTTTCTTTTAAATATACAGCCATGTCACCACCACTTTTTGGAGGAGCTGTGAAGAGTTGTGCTTCTACTTCTAGTACTACTCGTATCCCGGATTCACACCTGTTCATTCCATTTGGACAAGCTGTAATGGGGACTCGACTACCAGACTTTTTTTATATAAGTAACTTTATATCCGATGAATGAATAATGTTCCCTAATGGATATGTAATAAATACTTGGCTTACTCTGAATAACAATAATATTAGAACATCATAATATATTATCTATACTGAATAGACAGGATAAATTAAATCACCATTGTCTTAATTAATTAATAATTTAATTACAAAACTACCACACGGAAATATACAATCTTTACTTAAATATATATAAAAATCAAATATAGATGGTACCTTTTGTTACTTACGATAATATGCTTATTCTGTGTTTAGTTAAAATGAATTTATTTCTATCTCTATTTCAGTTTGTCTTTACTACGAGACCAACATTTAATTACAAGGCGTTTGTGTAGCGATGAAGTGGAAGATAGTGCCTCTTCTGCTTAGAGGTACTGACTAGGTACCTAGCTGTACCAAGTGTTTCTTCAGCAAAACTTTTCTGGATACTTCTCTTGGATATGGCCTCTACTGCCAAAATGTGTCTGCGTGAACAATTTAACTTTGTTGTATTGGACTTTCCTGTTTTAACAAAAACCTGTCAGGTGTGACTGAATGTCCAACTGGACAATCCATCACAGTATGGACTACCAGAGCATAACCTTAACATCTATTGATATTTTTCACCATCAACTGCATTTGTTTGGCAATTTATACACATTGGACTTCTATTTATCATCGTCATTTGTGGAATCAACAATATTGACACAGTGTAAACCATTTTTGAAAAACTGTTCATTACCAATGGAATCTACACTAGGACTACATTCATCTATGTCATAAACTGAATCATTACCAATGATATCTATAACTGTCACAAATTTGATCAAGATTGCCATGGGCTCAACCAAAACGTTACTTTTGACTATCATCTTTTCTAGTAAAGAAAATGTATTCTTTTATTCAGCTGCTCGGTGAACTATAAAAGTACTATTATAATATTAAGTGATCACCATTTCTACTGTGGATGTTGAATACTAGTAGCACTAGCATGGCAACTTGGATTGTCAATTTCATGGATTGGAACATGGATGATTAGCATTTTTTCAATGCGACTTATCCATTATTATAAATAATTTTATAAATCTTTTCTGTTTATTCACAGTAATAATATTAATTGACTATATGATTGTATGCATTAACAATAGTTTGAATTGGTAATAGTAATATTTATGCAATTTGTATTTTTAATGCACAAACAGTCTGCATTTTAAAATTAAATTTATTCACTCTCAGTTGCTCAAATGCCTCTGATTTAATTAATTTATTGATGTATTAATATTTAAAGGGCTTATTATAATAGCCCAATACCTAATTAAACTAAGCTGAAAATTTCAGGGCTTTATCTTTACAGATAAAAAAGTTATGGCATTTTGAGTATTGAGAACAGGCGCTAAATGTTTAATGAAATATACTTACCCTCCTTTGTTCAAATCCCACGCATGAATACATTAGTTAAGATAATAATATGAAAATGGCTTATTATAAAAGCCCACTACTTAATTAAACTATGCTGAAAATTTGAGGGCTTTAACTTTACAGATAAAAGAGTTATGGCATTTTGAGTATTGAGAACAGGCGCTAAATGTTTAATGAAATTTACGTACCCTCTGTTGTTCAATTCCCTCGCATTAATATATTTATTGTAGCATTTGCATGACAATTATTTATTATTAAAGCCCAATACTTAATTGAAATGTGTTGCAAATTTCAGAGCTTTAACTTTGCTGAATAAAAAGTTATCGCATTTTGAGTGTCAAAGATGTCTTTTTTCGGTCACAGAATTTTGGAAATTATTTACTAAGGCTATATAAGGAAAAATTCTGACACTAAAAATGTCATAACTTTTTTTCTAATAAAGATAGAAACATAAACTTGGTATCAATGGAAAGGAAATACTAAGTCCTTTCTAATGATATAAGTTTCATTAATATATAACAACTTTGAAATTTTTAGTGAAGTACCTACTTATGGCCTAGAGGCCATACAGTCTACTACTAGACCTAATAAGGCAATGTTTAGCATTCCGAGAAAAACGCGCCATGTCAAAGCAATGTTTCCAATCGACACATTTCATGAAATTTCGGAAAAATTCTGTACTCTTTTTTTTTTTCTTCAAATATAGATCTAGAAATAATGCATGAAATGTCAATAGTGTGTTTTATTTTTCATTAATTGCATGTAAGAGTTGAAAATAAAACACAGCTTATTGTTGATCATGCACTCGTGCTTGAAATCATTAAGAGCAATGTTAATGGTAATTAAGGCAATTGAATAGCGCGTCATAAGTACCGGTGCCGCCCAGTCTAGGCGAAGTTCAGTCTAATGACGCACTTCAAGATTTTTTGTTTCTGTCTACCCACTATATAGGTACGTCGAAGGTCTCACGCGCATGCCGTCTGCGCATATGGAAAAATAACGCTAAACGTGTGCAGCCATTTTAACATTCGTCTCAGTGGTTATCTCGTTTTTTTGTGTTTTACGTCACAGTTTTCTAATTATAAACTAATTAGACATCAGTGACGTAGAGCCCATATTTTTTCCAAACACGGAGGTATCCTTCTAGCAGCATTGTGTATTTTGTAAGTGGCAACGGATTTATTTTTATGGATTGATATTTACTAAATAGTATTACTTTTTAATGCCAGCTCGCTAGGCATAGCGCTTTACCGCTACAGAGCTTGATTTTTTGATAAAGAGGAATAACTTTATTCCATTAATAATAGCAAACGCTGAAAAAAGTTATGCATCGCGGAATTTGTGAAAATTGAGTATTTCACTAGTTATCCCCCTTCAAAAAAAAAATTGGGTTGTCGGAAATGGCTCTGTCATTAATATTTAAATATGAAGATATAAAAAAGATGACCGTTATTGTTAATCTTCAAAATTCCGTTGAACAATTATCAGTTAATTAATTGGATTCATTTAAAAAATATTATTAGACATTAATACAACCCAGTGAAAATTTACGAGTTTTAAAAAAATTTAGTTTGTGTAGTCTGTTGAATTTCGGACCAGTTTTGTCCCTTGATTTACATAAATATTATACAGTAATAATAATAATAATAATAATTAATAATAATAAAAATATGTATAATATCAATTAAAATTAAGAAATTTTATGAGAGAATGGTGCAATGTTTTATCCGATTTGCTTGTCTTTATTGAATCAATAATATTTAATAATTTTAATAATAATTGTTATTCTCTAGTTAGTGACATTAACTAATAAGTCTAATCCTGATACTAATAGTTACTAATACTGGTACAAATATAATTACTAATAAACTAATAATACTATTTCACTAATACATCTGCATTTACACTTACAGGCATAATAGTATTTAAGTTAGTATTTTAAAAACATTATTAAGGCATTTAATTATAAATTAAAATAAATAACATCATCATAGTAATTATTTTTTATTAGCGTACAAAAACAGTTTACCAAGGCAAATATTAATTATTTCTAATAATGTAAAAGAAATTAATTTTATTAAACAAAAAAATTGAATAATATTAAAAAGCAGTAAGAAATTGTGTCGGTTCAGGATATGAATATAATTAGATGTTATTTCTAGGTTTCATTCAGACACAAGAGAAAATGTTAATTTTCTATTAAAGTTAAAGAAGTCTTTCCATCGACATTGTCGACGACAAGGAGGCATGTTTGGACAAAGACAAAGTATAGAGAGATTGTGGCTTTATCAAAAAGACCGAGCAGTTTGAAGAGCAGTCTAAATAGAAAATGACAGACAGAACATCCACATTACCTTTTAAAATTTAAGCTCACATATCCCAGTACGGGTATTAATCTTATTGGTGATATTAGTCGTTTTTATTTATAATATTATACACATTCAACAAAAAAGGCTTCTACTTACCTTTCTTAAATATAAGAATTGATTTAAAATTTCACTCAAGCATATAATTCATTAAAATACAATTAATATGTTGTTGTTTTTTTTTCCTTTACAAATATTAATTTTTCCTATTTTCTGTTCATTTTTTTCTTAACATACCCTCATATAAATATTTTAAAAAATGAAAGTATTGATGTTATATAAAAGTTTTGATGTTTATTGTGTTGTATATTGCATTGATAATGTGTCCTGAAAATCTGGTGGCATTATCTCTTAAAATAAAAAAGTTTTGGGCAAAATAAGGCAGAAATTTGGAAAGTGGGTCACACGTTTTTTTAGTTAAATACAAAGATAAATAAGGAGGGTTTAAAAAATCACCAAAAAAATCATAACTCCACTTCTATAAAAGATAGAAAGATGAAATTGGTGTTTTTGTAAACCTTATAGCTAGCCCTTTCAAATGGTGCATCATTTTTTTGAATATGACAATATTTAAAATTTCTGTCAAAGTACCTACACTATAACTATAAGCTTAGAGTGACTATAGGAATAGGAACTTGAGTAGTGACGGGGCTATGGTGAAGCAACAGATAGCCTACCTTACTTTCTCATATCACTAATGTCTGTGGGCCTATTGATTGGTTGTTTAAAATAAATTTCCCTGCCTCTTTTTGATTATGTTTGCCTTATGCACGATTGAAACCATTTTTTAAAGAAAGTTTCCAAATTAGGGTGAATATTTAGTAACTTTTATGTTTGAAAGGTATGCATTTCTGAGAAGTTATAATGCAGTGTAACCCCTGGAAGTCTGGTGCGACTTGTGCGCGGGTCAATGATAACATAGAAAAATCTTAAACTAAGGGTGCGACTTGTAAGAGAGTATATACGGTATATCATATTAGGTATGCATGTAGGCCTATTCTAAATTAAATTAAATTTTTAAATATACCATTGAATTGAGCTTGGTTTCATTAAAACAAATCTAAAAATGTTATTTTAATAAATAAGTTATATTTTAAAATTCTCAGAAACGCATCACTTTTAAGGCATTAATAAGTCCATTTTTGACAGTCTTCAACTTTTTAAGTAATTGAGTCACAACTTCCAAATTTATTGCCTAGATATTTACCAATACATAGCACAAACACTTTTTTTTCAAGGTTGTCACTTTCTTTAAAGCAAAGATTTATTTACGCAAAAAGGAGCAAATATGCGATTTTACAACAAAATTCAAAGTCAATTTTGGTACATTTAGGGTAGATTTAGCTCTATACATTTATGTAATCAGCTTTAATATATTTAAAATACATTTAAAAAAATACAATTTCAAAAATGCAAATCGTATAAAAATAGGCATGTTTTTTTAAAACAAAAAGCTAAAATGCCATGGATTTACACAAGATTTTTATATATATAGGTTAAATACAAAAGATGCATTGCTAGCACAGATCCATGGTTTACACAACAAAAGATAATTGCACTTTGAAAAATAAGTTAGTACAGTTCAAAATGAAGCTTAATTGAAGTCATGAAAATTAAATGTAGATAAAGTCATGTTTACACAAATAAAAGAATTTATAATACATAGCTCTTATGAATGTAAATTTAATCATAGCTGCATAAAACAGCTCATACTCTTAAAAAGGTGTCAGTCAAAATAATAGCTATTATTTACAAATTCTTTCAACAATCAGTACAGATTTGATAAAGACAATTTTATTTACAGGCTGAAAACATTTATACCCGGCACATTAAGAAATATAAAAGAAAAATTCTTACACATTACAAAACCAATTTTTTGGCTTGGAGTTGGTTCGTAAACCTACATAGTGGTAGTAGCGGAACCACTCCAAACACCCCTCACATTCAACCATTTTGAACTTCCCATCGTCAAGATCTAAACACGAATTGCAGGTAAAGAGCACTTTCTCTTTTTTCTCTGCAATCCGTGCCTTATTGACAGTTTGTAACATGTCTATGGTCATAAATGATAAGTACTTAAAAGCACCCGTTTTATTTGTGCCAAACCTAAATACCCCCCCCCCCCCCCACTGCAACTTGAGTAAAATATCTTCTGCGACTCTGCCTGGCTGTCTTGATTCTTCATTTTTATTCTCCAAAATTTCAGATGTCGTGGCTGAAAACTTGCACTCACTCCTCTTGTAGTACCAGGTCCTTGATGCCCTTTACAGGAACGTATTTTATGGATAGGAGCGTCTTCAGCGGGATAGACATTTTTGCCTTCCTGTTCTCAGGATAGAGTCTTGAAACCTTAAACAAGAAATTTTTTTTCACTAATATTAATTTGAAAGTACTCATCAAGATTGCCCAATTTAAAAAAGTAGCAGAAAAATGTAACAGAATTAAACTATCATTAACTATCATACCTCTTGTCCAGTAGGGTGGTTTACATGTTCCAAATTGCATTTGGTTATTTTAAGAGAACCGTCCATCACATATATAAAAGCTTGACATCCTGTTTTGAAACTTAAAACAGGCATGTATTTAAAGAAATAATAAAAATTTTGAATGATTAGCACACATACGCATTTATTTTAAATATGGATGTGAAAAATGCTTACCATTGATTTGGTCGGATGTCTTGGCTCTCACTATTTTTCAATCTGGCCCCTTGCTTGCAAACAAAACGTATACTTCCATATTTTAATGCGTCCATGTATGGTGATTCTGGCCCTCAACTGAAAGGGAATCAGATTTCCGGTAACCACTTTAGAGGACACTTTATTAACATTTCCTGATAACACAGTAGCTACTCTGTTCTTCGTAATAAAGCCACGTCGCTGTCAGGTCCCATCACAGGAAACTGTAACATTTGGACCCTGGGCTTCTTTTAATTCCAATGCAACCTGAGACATGCACCGTTTTGCTACTTCATTAATATTCTCTCATTGTATTTAGTAACAAGAGGAGGCATGTCCATATTACCCAGAAATCCTTTGGTTTTTTATTGATGTCAGCCAATGCTCTTCATCGCTAACTGCAATCACAGGTTGACATTCTCGGTGCATGTCTTAAATTCTATTTCATGCCTAAATTAAATACATTTCAAATATAAAGTACTAATCACCCCATTTAGCACTTCTCTAACAGTATATTTTGTACCATCTATTGCAAACTGCTCACTTAATGAACAAGAAAATGACTGGACTAATGAAATAAGTAATCCAACATCCACTTAATGATAAACACTAATTTCTGGAAATTTAGGACTAGAAATATTTAAAGATTCATTAAGTTTTTGAAAGGAAGATGTGGGTACCGAGTTTAAATTATTATCAAATTTGTCCATAGCAATATCTTTGCTTAATTGTTTTTGAGTTTCACTGTCAGTAAGACTATGCTTATCTTTTTTAGTACCGGTTTATCTATTTCCATGATCAATCCACGGTTTTGTTGACCAGGGCTTCTAACCTTGGGATCAACAAACCGGTCGAAGCATTAATACGCTCTTTTAAATTGGGCATCGGCCATTCCTAAAACCCTCTCACTATGAATTTATTAACAGTGGCTGATTAGGTCATGGCCATTAATTCTGCTGATGGATTAGCCAGTTCCCCAACAAGATACGCCTCAAGCTTTCTGTTTAAGGTGGTCCACGGGTGAAAAAATCGATACTTTGGTTATTTTTTTCCAAAATGAGATTACGTTTTTTTCTGCTAGATTAACCTCTTATGAATACTTTTCTGTTAAGGGTTTTTAAAAATATATATTTTAAAGATCTTAAATAAGTATTTAAAAGTGGTATGGTAAGACTACATTTTCAGGAAAATTAAACTTGGGAAGCCAAAGTTTGTCTTTTTAGTCCTTAGTTACAGGTAGCTCGGAACAGCGCACATACACATATTTGGTATCGATCGAAAGAGAAATGCAGCGGCAACGCGGTGGTTCCGTGATATAAAATAGCAAAAAATTAACAGCGAAGCTATTCCGTACTTTATAAACGTATTTTAAGCTTTATGATTGGTCGAGGCATTGACCCCTTGACCTTTCCTTTTCTTACAAAGCTCATTGGTCAAATATTTTTAAATTTGACTTGGATTGAACATTTCCATTTCTACTTCCGCTTTCTGTCTGAAATTATGATGTTATTTTTCAATGAACCTATTATCGCTAATTTTAATCGATGGACTCGAAATCGACACAAGAAATCAAATATTAAGCATTTTTGTGGATTTACGTAGCCTACCATATTGTTGGTAAGTTGATTTAAGCATTTTTATAATTAATGAATGATTACACGAATTATTTAACATTATTTTTATTTTTTATATAAATATCGCAGTAATGCCATGCTGTTCTAGCTCTAGTCCTAACAAACGAAACGTAGTCCACTGCACGTGCCCACAGTTAAATATATTGTTTTAAAAATTAATCTTAAAATATAGCATCTCTGGACTATGGACTTTTAGTTTACTCTGCCTAAATATTTTTAAAATTAATTTTATTTATGATATGGCTATCGTTCGTAAGTTTACAAATTATTTTGAATTTCATTGAAATTGTCTTAAAAATTCTAGGATTTTATTCTATCAATTATTATAGGCATACTATTTTTTATCATCTCTAGATTACCTGTTGGCATCTCCTTGAACCTAAAGAATAAAGGATCATAACACCCAAGAGCAGTCAAGTTACAAAGGATAATCAATGATTTTCTTCGTCCCTTCGAGGATTCCATTTTCCTCTCGAAGAGTAATGCCTGCCTTTCCTGAACATGCTCTCATGATAGATTCAAATTCTATTCAATGAGCCCCTTATTTTCAAAGAGCTACTTCACACACATCACAACACATCTGTTGTATGTGAACATTTGAACATGCATTCAATTTCTACGGGTATCACTGCCTGTGTTGATATCATTACAACATTGAGCTTCGGTTATACAACTCAGACCTGCAGTGGGTTACGTGATCAGTATTACTATTGGACTTTACAAACAAAAGAACATTGGCTATAGGATAAGAATACAGCCAAGCTAGTATCAAAAGACTTGCAATATGGCCATGGTCTATTTATCAATAACCATAATGATGTCAGCCCAGATGCGTTCGGCTACAACAAATCTAATACAAAGTTTCTGACTGCCATTCTTTGTCAATGAGAACTGAAACATAATGCCATGTCTGCAGTCTAATCAAGAATCCTGAAGTACCCTACACCCTAAAGAAGTTTATGACTATGAGAGGATGAATACAGAATGGATACTTTGCCTTCTATGCATAATTAACTAATAATTTATTTTAAAATTTTTTTTAGCATCTATGGTATGGGTCGTGAAAATGTAATATAAAATTTCCAATGTTTATTTCTACAGCATTTTATAAAATAATTTTTTAATCTTTTATAAGGCACATCTAATTATTTCATTCATCAACAGGTAAATTTACAGCCTATATATTATAAGTGACCATTTGAATAAGCTGTTTCATATTATTTTAGTTTGCGTTTTCCATTTGTTTAAAGGACGTCGGATGAAATGGGGTCAAAAGTATTAGAGCTACATGATTCAAACTTTACATGCTTATTTCCATTGATTCTATCTACATAAAGACTTGTGGCTTTTAAAAAAAGACTTCCAGGTTTTTTTTTCAAGCTTTTTTAAAAAATAGTTTGATTATTTTTTTTTTTTTTTTTACCGAGGTTGCCTTTGCTATCATTGAGGATAATTTTCTACAGTTTGTAACTGTTTTTTTAAATTTTTTAGTATGAATAGTATACGTATGTAGCCAATGCAACCTTTAAATTGTTTAGATGGCCTGTGATTTTTTTATGAACATATAACAACACTTTTTTGTTATTTCTACTTAGATTTTCCATTTATTTCTGACGTCAGATGTATCTTGAGGAAAAGTATTATTACCACATGCTTCAAAATTTGCATGGTTGTTTCTATTGATATTCTCTACATAATGATTGCTGTTTTGTTATTACATGTCTCATTAAAAAAAAATCAGAATTTTTTATGAGTTTTTAATTTTTATTAGGCTCGGCACTGGCGGGATGTTGGCAAAATGCATTCATTTATATTCTATTTTTATATCTATCTTCTTAATTTTTTTTTTTATTTAGGAATGGTATGGGCTCATGATATATGCATCCAATATTGTTCAACTAACCTTAACTTTTTTTAATAAGGAATTTTCAGTGTCATTTTCAGCTTTTGCCAACTTAGCATTTTCAATTTTTTTCTGACGTCAGATCAATCAGGAGGAATAGTATTTGAAGTACATAATTGAAACTTTGCATGCTTATTTATATTGACATTCTTTACTTAATGATGGATGGTTTTTAAACAAATGTATCATAGGAACATTTTTCAGAATTTTTTATTTGTGTATTTTATTTATTAGGCTCGTGGGGTGGCTTTTGAAAAAGTGTGATATTTTTTTTTCTATCTTTTTTGTCTATGTTTTCAAATTGTTTATTAATTCATGAATGGTATATGTACATGGTGTATGCATCCAATATTGTTCATGCAGTCTGTAATTTTTTTTAAAAACATTTTTATACTTCTTTTTCATTTTTCTCAATTTTGCGTTTTCATGATTTTTTAGGAACGCCAAATGATTCAGGAGGAAAAGTATTCTAGCTACAGGCTTCAAACTTTGCATGCTTCTTTTCATTGATATTCTTTACAAATTACAAAAGGCTTTTTTATATATATCCAACTAGAAAATTTTTGTAACATTTTTACATTTGCTACCTCTAAAAATTTCTCGCATATATAGGTGACCCCACATACATGCCATTTGTAACACTTCCAATAACTGCAGTGTAAAAAGCTTATTTAAACTTTTTATCAATGTCTTTCTTAATGTGTATGCAAAGTTTCATTATGATATTGCAATACAAATTTTTTTTTAATCATTTTGCGTAACTGTCAAAATTGGTTTTAAAAAATCAATTTTTTGCAATAAAAGTCAAAAAAAATTTTTTAAAAATAATCTCCAGTGGTTTTTTGTCTGTCTGTTTGTGTATGTTTTGTATGTACTATTTTTTTTTTTTCTAACTTAAGAAACATAGAAAAAATATTTTTGACCCATGGACCACCTTAAGACTGATACAAATCATATGGAAAGAGCAGCAGCTGTCTCAAAAAATCGTGGACACTGTTAGTGACTCCTGAGCTCCAGCAACACTTCATCCTCATCAATTGGTAGATTAAAAACATCTTCTTCCATCGTCAATATCAAATTGGGTTGTCTGTTGATCTCCAGGTTGGCAATATTTATCCTGATGTATGGAATCTATTGAGAAAACAAAAGAAAATGCTAAAGCTAATATCATTGCCATAATCATTTGTTTTTTTAGACAAAAATCACTTTAAAGTGGACAAAATAAATATACCCACCATCTCCAAATGCTTTAAACCTTTTTTGTAAATTATGTCATTCTGGTCCAGTCACAAGTTTTCCCGAGAGACCTATCATGAGAAGTGCAAAGTATTAGTTAGAAAAGTACCATAAGCAACATACATATATTATTGAAAATTGATGTATTTATTTACCTGGTAATGAAAAAAGAACTAGTACTAGGTTACTTAAGACTCATAGTTGAATAAGAATATCATTGCACCAGATGTCATTCAACAGGGCAGTTCTTAATTTGGCAGATGCACAAAATTTCTTGAGGTACTGTGCCAGCAATTCTTTCATCTTAAAAATGACTCTTGCAAGGTGAAACATAATGTGGAGTCTGTTTCCAACATAGCGAGGAATAATTCCAGGTTTCAGATTCTGCTTCTCCAGGAATGGTGTCGCCGGATGACATCTTATGCCTGCAGAAAGGAAAAAAACACAATTGTTACAGCAAAAAACATTTCAAGACTATTTAACTAAGTCCAGGTACTAAAAAATAAGTCATGTGTAAAAGGATCAAAATGAAAGGACAGTCCGGGTATGCTCCATTTAGTGTCCAGAAGTTTGCACTGCTTACGAGTTTCGGAAGCCATTCCTTCCAGAGAGTGCAGATTGTACTTCATTAACCTCTTGTTCAACAAATCACCCAACTGCATCGAAAGACATTGACCTTTGCCCCGTCACTCAAAGTGGTACTGAAGGATGCTATGCTATACAACATACCGTTCCTTCTTGTAGTGTACAGAATACAAGGTGGTTAGATCTTGAAGGGAGTTAACAAGCTGATGCAGGTAGTCTTGTTTTACCTCCAGGAACTCCAGCCACTTCAATGGTCAGGCCCTATTCGCCTGTAGAATTGTGGCAAGCATTATAGTGCTGACCATCAGTCCCAGGAGAAAGGGGGTTTTCCGAACATGTTAGCAGCCGTTGAAGATCCTGAGATGTCGGTCAGAGCCTTTCCCGTTAACTCAGTGGGTGAATGGGTTTATGATGTTGTGGTTGGAATGACTTACTTGCTTTTCTCCTCCATCAAGTTGTGGACAGTAAGTAGTGCTGATTTTCTTTCTTAGGTGTTAGATTTTAATTATTCTTTCAGAGCCAAATTTTTGCCTTCTCAGCAATGAGATATGACGATCTAACTTTTTTTCTCTCACTCCTGTTTGCTGTTCCTAGCTGAAAATTCATTACATTTGTTCAATGTCTTGTTCTGGAACTTCAATTCTCTTGTCAAATATGCGTTTTTTAGCTTCAACTGCAATTTATTTATGTCAGCCTTTCCTTTTAAGGACTGATTTAATGCCCGCTGGTTGAAGCTTATACTTTGGTGTTTATGTTTCTAAGCCTGTCAGCCAAACTTCTGCATTTAATGTGGCTTGCCGCTCTGAGAGAAGAGCATTTCTGGCAGTCATTCCTCAACTTTATTCTGTTTGTGACTGTTGCACCACTGAAAGGTCCCAAATGTAGCTGGCAAACATGCAGCGACTAGTACCACTCTAATAGCAGAGTTTACGTTTTGCTTGCATCCAAAGTCCTTCAATGGTCTGGTCTACTGAATCCGCAAATTCACATGCTTGCACAATGACAGCATGAGGATAAATCCTGTTGTTGAGATGAGCGAAATTTTGATATCCTCTCCAAGCGCCCGTGATGATCGTTGTCCCTGGAAACAGGATTAGTGATACTACAAAAAGTCAAAATGACGTAGATGCAATTTTTGTGAAGACCAAAGCGATCACTTCGTGATTGGTCAGGTTCTACATGGCAGTTTTTAGCTGCGCCTCCAACTGCTCTTCAAAATCACGTGCCACGAGGCACGAGTGGCCAAGTTGATTGGCCTCATCATAAATTCAGCCAAGGCAGAATCGCTCCGGGTTCTGCAAAGCCTTCCATATCTTCTTTGTTATTTTTTGACGGGATATCATGGCTAAGAGAATATTAACAAAATATAAAAGCTAATTGTCTTGGGGGTCACCAGTCGAAATAAAGCACTCCTGTCCTGGGACGTTTGATGCTATGGAACACGACAAGGGCACGTGTTTAGCTAAGACTTTGATTACGCTACCTATCGTGGGCAGGTCCAACCTGTCGAAAAAACATTCGAAATCGAATGTTGCACAGTAAGGGTAAACAAAGTTTGTGTCTAGGTCTATGCCTTGGGCAGCGATTGAGTCCCAAATAGTCTCAGGGGTGTGATACACCCCTCCCTTATAACAATATACTGGTTTACCCCATTTACACTCTTTCTCATGTCTATTAAGTTGATGCAATTCGGACCACAATTTGCTGCATTTAGACACGAAAAAGAGTGAGATGCCCCATCTATATCATTAATATACATAAAGTGATTTTTAAAAAATAAAAGATACAAAGTTTCCCTAAAACTAGTGCCCCCTCTCAGTTTCGGTGTTATGACCTGTTCGTCGATAAATTCAAAAATATCTATGTTTATAAGAAAACACTGCTCCAAGGCTGTTATCTCAGCTAAACTAACCCCTGGGAAAGAAATCTGAGTTTCTAAACCCTGATGAACGTACCACTAATCCATGAGTTGTTGTGTTTTTGTTCTAAGAGATCTAACTGAACCCCCTCTGGCCGCTGCTAAACACCTAAAAAAAAACAAAGGTTGTCATCGTAAGGTTTTGAGTGCGTGTCGTGTTGCAAAATGTTGATGGCGTGATTGTTTCTAATGTGTTGTGGTATGTCTATAAGACAACAACCTATGGGATAATCTTGAATGTGAAAGTAAAATCTTGTGGATGGTATACTTTCTACTACATATTTTGTATCTGGTCTGTTGTGTTGCGCAAAGTCGAGAATATCACTGTCGTGTAAATTAGCTAAAAAATCATCGAAGTCACATCTATTATTGATTAGTTTCGTAACCTCTAAGACACATGCATTGTTACTTGATGCATGAAAAAAACGGAGCTCATTGGTTTCTCTGTGTCTCAATATCGTGTGATGACTGTAATTTGTTTTAAAAAGTTTTGTTTGTGAATTGAAAAGACTGTCAACTAACTGTGTCTGCCAGTCAATGGAGTGTGAGGAAAGTGGACTGAAAAAATGTAAAGGTGGATAAGTTTGGATGTATAGTATTGTGTTTTAATGGCATTCCAATTGTCAATATATTTCTGTCTTAAGTCATCTGTTAAAGTCTCTAAATAGTCCAACTCGTCATGTTTTTTGTCTCTTGCTATTATGATCAACATTCGGTTCAGTCGTTGCCCGCCTCCTCGTCTGAGCCCGCCTGTGTTACCGCGTCTATCATTTCGTTTGCTCCCCGCTGGTTTGCTGGAGCCCCACTTGTCGACCTGGCCATGAACTTGATCAATGTGTCTTTGCAACCACTTTGCCGAGTTGTACGAGCTAGGACAGGTACGACACATATGAACTGGTGTTGTCGCTGCTGCTGCTGGGTTATTTGCCTTTTTAATATGTTTTGTTAAATTGTCTACCCTATTGTAAAATCTGCCGCAAAAACCAGTTATGTTACTTGATCATCTGGTTTGGTGGCACCTCAAATCATAAAGATTTTTATAATCAACCTCTTCTTTAAAGGATTTTGTATTTCACAACATAGATATATCGCATGTAAATTTACCTGACTCGGTGGGGCTGAGGCAATCTATGAGACTGACGAGAAGCTGTGCTGCTATTATTAATAACAGTGGCAAGTTAAAAATATTGGTTTATGGAACGTTGTATCCATAACTAAAACTTTGGGATACTTGTTAAAACATTTTTATCTGGCACAATCACCTTTTCCTTCAAATTGCTCACATCCTTGGTGTTAAATATTGGTAATTTTATGTATATATTGTTTGGTCCCTACCGCTACGTCGATTAGTACTCCTATGTCTAAGGAATGATTATTATTAACTGAGTGATACTACACGCTCTCACACTAACGCTACTGACTCTCTCACTCGCTTACACTGCTACTTATATGTGAACAGGTGGTTCAGCCCACAAATAAAATATTTAATTACTAAAAATTACAAATTACGTCACATATACTTGATACATATAAATATAAAGACATTAATTGTTACAGTTTGTTACTAGTGACATAAGAGACTGGATTGGTACTCTGGGTAGTCTCTGGCCTGGAATCTGTTATGGGTCCGATACACACTCCAAACTTCACAAAGCACACTACAAGGTTTGACGGTCGTTCCGTCCCTTTCTGGGTCACTGTCGTTTACAGGTGACGGGTGATGAATGACCAGTCACGCTCCGGTGCATCCACTTGTACACAAGACGTCTGCACTGTTTACTTCGGAGTAAGCTATCCTGACTTCCGACTGTCCCCAACTGTACTGGGTTATCATGTACAATGAGCTATCTTCTATATGCTCGACTGTACTACGTTCACTTCAACCTATTATATAATCAGAATCAAAGCCTCTGGCTACTAGGCTTTACTATGCGATTCTATCTATCGCTAGGCTAACAGAACCTAACGTAACTGACTTAACTTCATTCAACCTAACTGGTCTTAACTGGCTGTAAATAAGAACAAACACAATACATAAGCTACAAGAAAGAAGTACATTCCCAATACATTAGTAATGAGTATTCATAATCTAACAGTACTTGACTAACTAATTACAATCCTAACATTTCTTACTAACATTATAATATATATTATTATGCTACTAACAACTAACAATGCTACCAGTACTAACCAGATAACACTTAGGCTATGCAAACCATAGTACCAAAGGGAAATCTACCAGGCTCTTCTTCATCAATCAATGTGAGAGACTGAGGACCCGCATGCTTCCAACTTATAAAGGCCCGTTGGCATTGAGACATAAAGGAAGTTCAATGACCTAGTAACCCTTTGCTTACAAGCCGGGTCAATACTCTGGCGACTTGCGAGTTTAACTGAACTGTTTCATTGTCCTAAGTTTTGGTACATTTCCATTGGACTAATACTAAGCTATTCCACGGTCACAGAACCTGGAAAGTTTTCATGGTCTCTGATCCGATCCTTAGGTCACTTACCCTTAAGGCCAAACCCTAATTGGGTTATGTTGGGAAAGTCCTGGTTTAAGATTGTTTCAGTGATTCTCAAAATGGTGAGACACGAGTCTCAACACCCCCCCCCCCCCCTCTTCGCTTTGGGACAATACACCGTATTGTCACACATTGCCTGAACTAGAACATTTTACTACATGAAATATTTCATTTTAACTTGAATAAAAAGACTGTAACTAATAACATAGCATACATACATTAATGGTGCAAGTAAGCATAACAACAATAGCAGGTACAATATTACATGGAATCAATTGTGACAAAATTGTATAACAGTGGTACAGCATTGACAAGACATAATGATAAATTATGCTAATAGTAAATAAAACCTGTGAGGAATAAAAGAAACAAAATGGAAAAATGTAAGTATAATATTCAATGCTCATTTCTATTCTCCAACCCGTGAGAGAAAATCAGCTACAATATTATCTTGTCCTTTAATATAATCTATATCAAAAACAAATTCTTGTAATGCTAAAGCCCATCTACAAATACGTGGATTGGCAAAATTGGAAGTTTGTAAGTAACTGAGACTTTTATGGTCACATTGCAGTTTAAACTAAGAGGTAACGAGCTAACTTACGTACAGCCCAAACAATAGCTAAACATTCTCTTTCAATGGTGGAGTATCTGGTTTCACGATCCAGCAGTTTTCGACTAATGTACCTGACTGAATGTGAAATCCCCTGTTTCTCTCGCAAAATGCATGTCCTAAGCCTCTACCAGAATAGATGCATCAACAATGAAAGGTAGCTTTGTGTTTGGCAACATAAGTATGGGGCTCTGTTGAGACCGAAGTGATTGAAACTTTCTCAATGCCTTATCACACTCCACACAACCTTATTGGACTTACCTTTCCTTATGGAGTCCTTGCACTGTGCGGTTAAGGTCGCGAATTTAAATTTATTGTAGTACACTAAGCTTGTGACCTGTTTAGTTATGGTTTGTTTTAGCCTTACGAATGTTTTAATGTTATCAGGATCAGGTTGTAATTGTAACGAATTTTTTTCTACTTGATGTCCTAACAATTTGATGCTGACTCGCTCCATTTTTACGTTGGATTGCTTTACAAATGATTCTTCTTGTTTTAAAGAAATAGATATATCCCTTAACTCTATTCTGTGATCCCTTTGACTATCACTGAACTCTGTGAGACTAATACTAATAGTGTTTTCTTTTTCTGTGCTGGACTCTAACGTTCGCCCACTATCACTAACTATGTCTGTATCTGGGCTATTCTCTGTCTCAGTTAATTTCTCCTGACGGAAGCTTTCATGATCTATGTCGACACTACTCGGTGAGGTCAGCTGCTGTGTATGTTTACTATGGGCAGGTGCGTCACGGATGATCGCCCTTGTCGGTAAATACTGTTTAGATGTGGCAGCGGCCTTCGCTACAACAGGTACACACAGGTGACTAGCGTACCCTACATGCTCTAATGCTAAGTCGGCTCCCAAGTTATCTTGACAACTCATGCGTGCCATAGCGAGCTCGCGCTGTCGCTTTTTCTCTGCCATTTTAATCTCTAGCTTCTCCATTTCTCGTTCAAAGTTTCTTGATGATAATTCTATCTGAAGTTTAAGTATTCTTTTTCTCCCTTCTTCATGGGATACTTTTTCTATTCTAGCCATTTCTTCCTGGAATAATTGTTCCATTCTAGCCATTTTTTCCTCGAATAATTTTTATCTTTTAGCTTTTTCTTCCTCGAATAATTTATCTCTCTGGTCTGTATATTTATCCCTTACGTAATATGCTTTTTCTTTACCTGTTAGCCCCATTTCGGTGGCTTCATCCTTCAATTCTTGGATCGACTTCATTGTCGTGCTAACGGTATGTTAAATTAAATAACTATAGAAGATTAAAATAATGGACAATAAACGCATACAAGACAACTGTGAACGTAAGACTTGACAGAACAATAACAATGTCCCCTAACGATACCCTACAAACAAGATAAGACAAGACAAGGCTGAAAAAAATATTTTGTTGTCCAAAACACAAAGAAAAAGAGAGGATAGTAGACACCACGTAACTTAAGACCCCTTTAAAGACAACAGACAGCACAGCTAAAAATGATAAAGAGATATATAGAGTAAAATCCCCAGCGACTTTATCGCTCTTACGGGTATACGAATTTTATCTATATATATCTAAAGTACCCTAATAGAAATAGGAACATTAAAAGTAACCTTTCAAATACAGGAAAAGACACTTAAAATGCTACACACAGTGAACAGAAAACGAATAATGAATTAACCCAACTGGTGTGGTGGACTGTGAGGCGACAAAGGTGAAAAACACAAATCAAACCTTCTGTCCAAATGCACCCACTGTCCAATGCTCCCAACGATACAATGCGAGGAGACAAGTATCTCTTTCATCCAGCCATTATAGCACCAGCGTCACACTGCAGTGGATCGTGACCAGCTCCGGTTTGAAACACACAGAAATATGTGGAAAGGAAGTTACAAAAAATTAAAGATAACTATTTTGATTAACGTGTTACAAAAATCTCTCATTCAATAAAACCACTTGCACAAGTAACTATTGAAATAGTAGAAATTAACACAAATAAATGAACAATAAACTAACTTAAGTGCTAACTTAAATAAAATTGAACTTAAAATAAAATTGACTCTAGAGCTAAAGTTACTGCTAACCTGTACTAATCTACTTGGGTGGCACCACAACATTCTGCTCTTTTAAAATGATTTAAAAATTAAAATGTATAATTTAAAAGAACCTAATGTATACTAGTACAATAGAAATATATTAATAGCATGTCTGGAGAATATAGTCCAGAGTCGGCTAAACCCCTGGATCATCTGAACGACAGCCATTCTCTTATTGAATGCAGACACAATAACCTTCCATGATCTTTCAACTGGCCTTTGATTAAGCAATTGTATTTTGTCTATAACTGGTGGCCAGTTCTTGAATGGAGATAATTCAAAAGATTGGGTCTAATGAATGCTAAAAGATAACAAAGCCATATCTTTCTGTCATTTCAATTTAATCTATCTTTGATTTTGAGGATGAAAAACACTGTTTCGCTTTGATAGTCACATTGATTAATTTTACGAATTAGAAACAGTCAGAAAAGCCCATGCTGTTTCCAGTTTCACCTCTTTGCTGCTTGGTGACGGCCTACCAGTTTTGAAATTGCATTCATGCATCGCAATTTGATTCCCTAGTCTTTTTTGTTCCTGGGTAAATTTTTCTGACTTGTGTAAACTTTTTGCCATATTTGTTGCCTCTTACTCTTAGTGATTTAGTCTTGATGTATCCAGCCATGAGTCTCTTTAAAATTTTCCCAATCTTATGGCATAAGAGGCATCATGGTTTTGCCAGCCTGATATATTCATTAATAATAAAATACTGTAACCAAGTCTGGCAACACTTAAGACCAGAGTATTCCTTTTTTATATAAATGAGAATTGAGACACAAAAGGAACAGGAAAAAAAATAATGCTCCTAGGCATGCTTTCAACTACTTTTATGTGACAATGCAGTATATAAAAAAGACCATTATAAGGGAAGCTGCATTTGTATAAACAGTTGAAATATGCAATGTCATGAGAAAATGCAGTATAAAAATTACCTTAATAAAGGAAGCTGCATTTGTATAATATGGTGAAATCAACAATGTCATGAGAAAATGCAGTATAAAAATTACCTATATAAAGGAAGCTGCATTTGTATATTATGGTGAAATCAGCAATGTCCTGTCATGAGAAAATGCAGTATAAAATAACTACAAAGAAAGCTGCATTTCTGTTTCAGTTGTGCTTAGCTTTGTGCAGACTTTTCTATGAGTAGTATGTGAGGATTCATGTTGTTTGTTTTTCTCTCGTTATGCCAGGGTTCATTTCGCTTGTTTTTCTCTCGTTATGCCAGGGTTCATTTCGTTTGTAGTTGAACTTAATTACTTTTGAAAAGTTTGTTTTAATTCTCCATTTGGTATCTTGTGTTTTTAATCTTATGGAAATATGAGTAGTAGCGTAGGTCGCACTTATCATTTTGAAGGGTTTTTGAAAGGTTGATTTAGGGTCGATTACTTTTTAATCGTGTTGTTTTTTTATACTGAACATCCTTTTACGGCTCTTACGGTCCAACAGGTAGTGGTAAAACCGTACTTGTAAACAAGATGTTGGCGCAAGTAGTAGTATAGGTTGCATTTGAGGCACATTTTCAAGGGTCAGTTTTCTAAGGGTTGATTAAGGGGCGATGATCGATTAATTTTAAATAATTTCCATTGTTGTTGTACCATCGTGTTGTTGTACGATGTTTATTATATTGGTTTTTATATTGATTGGTTTGATTTTTTTATATTGATTTTAATTGTAATAATAATTAAGTTTGGTTCTCAAACTTATTATTATAATTAATTAAATAAGCGATTAATTAGTTTTTAATTAGGTTTAAATAAATTCGATTTTATAGAATATTTTATTATTTACACTGGTCACTCAAATTGATAATCAAGCTCATCTAAAAGATTATAATTAAACGTATCGACCCTGAGAGTGTTCGTGTAGGTGTCTCCCACCACTCCAGGGAAGGCACCTGGAGCCTCTGTGGTGGGGTGTCTTGCACCACAATCGCCATAGCATCCGACCCGAGTGGGGGTGTTTGTTTTGGTTGTGGTGTGGGGGATTGCAGGGGAGTAGCAGGTGGAATGGTGTGTATAAAATCATAATAAAACTAAACTAAAACATCCTAAGCTTCGCATACTGATAAACAAAAAATTCTATCTGGAGGGGTATATCCCAATCTATTTTCTTTTTCAACGTCTCTACTTCAAACAGGTCTTCTCCTAGTTTTGTCATTTTTTTAAATCTCGGGTTATTTACAAAAGGATCGTCTCACTAGTTACGGCGAAAACGTCACTTTTATCCCCTTGCCTTCGGGCCTCGGATACATTATTTCCAAATTTTTCAAAACATGTCACCGGTTGATATTCTATTACCTGATAAATTTTACTAAGCACCAACCCATGACCATTTTAATAAAGGGGTCGCTAATAGAATTTTTTCCCCTCTATAACTCTCTAGCAACGTGCGCCGGGCACATGTCAATAGGTTGTTTTTACATGCGTACTCACGCATGAAAGGACCTATGTCGTCTCTTGTCACTTTACAATTTTTAAATATGGGAGTGAGTTCGCTAAAGTGGTCTTTTAACGCATTTGGGACATTAATGTCAATTTCTATCAGGCCAAAGCATGCGTCGTCTATTACAGAATTGATAATCTGTTGTTCTGTCAGGGGCCATCTTTTTTTACCATACGAAGGGGTCAGTCGAGGGGCGGAGGGTTTGACTTTTTGTTCTTTTAAAAAAGCGTTTTGTCCGGATTGGTTTTCTTTGAATTCTGCCACTCACACTCCCACATTTCAACTTTGACGTAATATCAACAGTATTCTTTAACAAATCTGTGAATGGTTTCGTATTCACAGGGTTAATGTCTCTACCTTTGGTCAAGGGGCAGTCAGGTTGACTGTGAAAGACACAACCATGAAATTGATAGACAGTTCGCGACCTCGCCTCCCACTCATCTACTCTAATATGCCTACGGCCTAAACTCATCTCACCCCCATTGAAGGCTGTCTTTAACGGTCGTCTAGTCGTACGGGAAACCCAAACTAACCATTGCATACTCTGCTCGCCGTAATAATTTGTTTTTCGCGGTTTGAACCCATCCTCACTAGTTCTAATAACCGGACACCCTGTCGGCATTTTTTGCATTAAAGACCATAAATAAAGAGTGTTTGCGTCATAACCCTTGATCCCCTGAACAGGTTTATCAATATTTCCTGTAATGAAAGTCGGCCCTTGCTCGTGGTATCTATGAAAAATTATAGATGGTCCCCCAACAATGTTATTTCTAATTGTTGTATGTAACTCTGCTTCCTGCCTCGATAACAAAGAAAAAGAAACCCCTTTAGGGAGCGTGCTAAAAAGATACTATAAAGTGACCCCCCGGGACGGAGATGGCATCTTTAAACATGTCTACGCCTAAGTCTTGATAAAAACGAACCTGTCTTTCTAGCGCCTGTAAAAAGGGAACTACATCTTTATTATTGTACCAAATAAGAAAATCTTTTAAAGTCGACATACGTTCGTTTACCCAGACCTGTTGACATAAAGCGTAGTCTTCCTCGGATATATTACAATTTTTCAGGGAGGAAAAAAAGGCAGAATGCGGTGGTAAACTAGTTTCCTCTAGGGTGCTTATACTTTTAATATACTCATAACAAGAAAAACCCTTGGGCTCTTTAACATTATATGCTGCGAGGTACTTAGAATAACTGAATCCCGGCGCTAGGGATATCTAAAAACTTTAATCTCTCGGTTGAAATGCACATAAAATTATTATTACGTTTAACCACAAATTTAAAAGGGGTGTTTGGTTTTGAGGGACTGTCATCATTTACGTCTTCAGTGTCACTATAAGAATTCATAGAAGGTCCCTCCCTGTACTCAAAATCTACAAAATGTTAAATAAAGTACGGTTTAATTAAGTTAATATCATATTTCCCCGAATTGAACCCTATAACAGGCATTTGTTTAAAGTACCTATCTAACCTAGAGAGAAGCAGGAAGTTGCCTTACCCATCAGCGACGCTAACTCGCTTATCTTTTTATAAACGTCATCAAACTGTCTTTTCAATAGTTTGTATCCCTTTCTAGACATCCGATGGAGTCTATCGATCATCCTATTTACAAGATCTTGGAAATCACCACTCGAAATAAAAACAGAAGGGCCCCTCCTGTCCTGGGACGTTTGATGCTATCGAACACGACGACAAGGGCACGTGTTTAGCTAAGACTTTGGTTACCCTACCTACCGTGGCAGGTCGGAGCTGTCGAAAAAACATTCAAAATCGAATGTTGCACGGTAAGGGTAAACAAAGTTGGTTCTAAGTCTATGCCTTGGGCAGCGATTGAGTCCCAAATAGTCTCCTTATAACAATCTACCGGTTTACCCCCATTACACTCTTTCTCATGTCTATTAACTCATTCCCGACGGCTGCGACTAAATGCGTCCTTTGCGGGTTTCGGCGGATGCGTCCAAATGCGTCTGGCCACACCCCCCTACTTTTCTTTTCTCCCTAGTTATAAAATCACGCATCCCCGAGATTACTAGTGATAACCTCGCGGTAGCGAGATTCCACGAGCATTCAATAAAAAAAACCGGAAGTTTTTATCTCGTTTCATTCATTTTCAAAGCTTGTCTCAAGCTAGTCGGATCACAGTGAAATTTTTTGTGACATTTTTTTGTGAAATTTTGAAAATGGCCTTCCAATTTCTACAATCCCTTATCGATGGAAATGAACAATTGCTAGACGAGGGTTCTGATATTGAAGTTAATGAACTGTTTTCAGAATCTAGTGATTCTGATGACGATTCTGTAAATGATAGTGTTACTTCTAACACGAACACTACTGGCGCGGAATGGTCCGATGGACTGTCCAATGTAACAGAAAATATGGGCGTATTTTCTGAATATGTAGGAAGTCTACTGGATATGCCAATTGGCAGCCTACCTATAAACTTTTTCAAGCTGTATCTGACGGACAAATGTATTGATGAGTTTGTTTTACAAACTAATTTGTATGCCAAGCAACAATTGGCCAAGCAGTCGGGCCCTAGGCCTAGGGCATCTACCATAACATGGACACCAGTAAATGCAGATGACATCTACAAATATATATATATCAATATCATGTTTGGCCTTCACCAAGTGCCAGATGTAAGACTGTACTGGTCTTCTGACAATATGTGGAGGGTCCCTGCAGTGGCTGACGTCATGAGCAGAGATCGTTTCCAGTTGATTCATCGGTTTTTCCATGTCAACGACAGCTCTCTTCAACCCGCCAAGGACAGCCCAAACTATGATCCCCTATACAAGGTGAGGCCCTTTCTGGACCACATAAGGCACCAATGCTCATCACAGTACAAGCCTCAGAGACAACTAAGTGTTGATGAAGCCATGGTCGGTTTTAGGGGAAGACTTGGGTTCAAGCAATATATGAAAGATAAGCCGACTCCCTGGGGCTTGAAGATTTGGTGTTGTGCCGAAGCCAAGACCGGTTACATTTTAAACTTTAAAGTGTACACTGGTAAAAGTGAGGTGAGCTCTACCAATGGTTTGGGCTATGATGTCGTCATGGCTATGGCCGAGCCCTATTTGGATAAAAGGCATGAGATTTTTTTTGACAATTTTTTTTCTTCGCCCAAGCTGGCAGAAGACCTACTTGCCCGTGACACCTATTGCTGTGCCACAATTAGGCCCAACCGCAAAGGCTGGCCTCTTAAAAAATCTAAACAAAGAAAAGGTGACTGCACAATGCAGCAAAAGGGACTACTTGTTGCCTGCCAATGGACAGACAAGCGCCAAGTAAATATGATATCAACAAATTCAAATCCACTGATGACAACCGTTGAGAGAAGATCCAAAGACGGGATAATTGAAGTGGAAATCCCCTGCAGTGTAGACTCATACAATTCATATATGTTTGGTGTGGATTTAGGAGATCAGCACCGTTCGTATTATCCTGTAGGACGACCTAGCCATAAATGGTGGAGGTACCTCTTCTGGTATTTAATCCAGGTATCCATTGTTAATGGTTATCTACTGATGAAAAGGGTGAACCCTGATTCCCCTTTTAGCAAGTGCCACCTCAAGTTTCGTTCAAAGTTGGCTCAACAGCTACTGAATTTAAAAACAAGAGTCACCCCATCAAGCTCTTCTTGCCTGAACAGGCCAAGTATTGCTGGCATTGCAAGACCTTTCAGCCCCAAGCATAGGCTCTCTACAATGCCAGGGAGAAAGCGCAGATGCTACCAGTGTGCCATGGTAGGAGCAAAAATGCCCAGCGGCAGAACAAAGGAAACCACCAAAGGCTGTTATTTATGTCAAGTGCATTTGCATGCTGGACAATGCTACAGCACTTACCATGAGAGCATAAAATAAACTTTAAGTGGTGTTAAAGTTGAATTAAATGTAGGAAAAAAGCGGTCAAAATATCATTTGTTACATTTTTATTAATTTTGTGTCGTCGTTTGGTCTTGTTGTACCAGTAATGTTATATATTTCTGAAATCTTATCCATTTCTGAATGCAATAATATTTTTTTGGTTTAAATTGGTTAATATTTAGGTACCAAAAACAATTTTATAAAATATATATATGGTAAAAAATCAGAGTAGCTTCCCTTTTCCAGGAAAATGAATATAAACAGGAAGTGAGTGCTCAGGGGGGAATGAGTTAAGTTGATGCAATTCGGACCACAATTTGCTGCATTTAGACACGAAAAAGAGTGAGATGCCCCATTAATATACATAAAGTGATTTTTAAAAAATAAAAGATACAAAGTTTCCCTAAAACTAGTGCCCCCTCTCAGTTTCGGTGTTTGGACCTGTTCCTCGTTAAATTCAAAAATATCTATGTTTATAAGAAAACACTGCTCCAAGGCTGTTATCTCAGCTAAACTAACCCCTGGGAAAGAAATCGGAACGTACCACTGATCCAAGAGTTGTTGTGTTTTTGTTCTAAGAGATCTAACTGAACCCCCTCTGGCCACCTCAAAAAAACAAAGGTTTTCATCGTAATGATTTGACGAGTCGTGTTGCAAAATGTTGATGGCGTGATTGGCTCTAATGGGATAATCTTGAATGTGATATAAGTAAAAGCTTGTGGATGGTATACTTTCTACTACATATTTTGTATCTGGTGTGTTGTGTTGCGCAAAGTCGAGAATATCACTGTCGTGTAAATTAGCTAAAAAATCATCGAAGTCACGTCTATTATTTTGATTAGTTTCGGAACCTCTAAGACACATGCATTGTTACTTGATGTATGAAAAAAACAAAGCTCGTTGTCTGTGTAACCTCCGACCCTGGTGGGGGTGTTTTATGTTGTGGTGGTGGTGTGGGGGAGTAGCAGGTGGAATGGTGTCCTCCTCCGGACAGGGGACGGGATGGTTCTCTTGCGATTATACAGACGAACCCGCCTGTACGACGACAATGATATCAACTCTTCCGCAGGCAGGCTCGCCATCATGGTCCGCTGCCGCCAACTGATTGGTCCTTTCACATCCCGTGCAAAAGGTTGTCCTCTGTCATAGATAAAATAATAATGGATCCAGCACTCGCGAAGGCCGTTGTTAAAAATGCGTCCCCACAAGGAAGCTGGTGGTGGATTCTGAAGCCAACAACCGGTTGAGATGGCGGAGGGTGAGGGGTGGCACCCTCTGTGGTGGTGGTGGTGGTGTGGGAGCCCGAGGAGGGTGTCCACCTCCTCCTCCGTCTCAGGGATGGGCGATGGTGGAGGACTCTACGATCATAGCGGAGAACCGCTTACGTGCTTTTCTGTACGCTAATGAGATCAGCCCGTCTGTCGACAAGCTGTTCAGGGCGTTTCTCATTAAGCAGGAGTGCCCTAGTTGGTTGCCTTGCTCCTCAAAAAATTGCGCCTCTCTGTTATTCCTCTCCAAAGGATTTCAATGAAAAAAATAGATAAATATTATAAAATACATTCATACTAAGTCAAGACAACACTACTAATGATGGATCCTATGTGGAAACATCCCTTTACGGCTCTTATCGCTGGTCCAACAGTAACCGTATTTGTAAACAAGATGTTGGCGCATTTACCAGAAAATCTGCCATGTTGTCTCCAAGGGCAAAGGGCTAAATCTGTCTTCTTTTCAGACCAAACAATTTTTAACCATGCCACTGACGGTCCCAAGCCCGTGTTAAAATGTGAGGGAAAATTGTTGGTCTTTTTGTTGCTGGACGTTCCCAGTAAAAAGTACAACCCACTTCAGTTACAACAGAGCAAATAAAATGAAATAAATAGTACAAGGCCTAAAAATGGATAATAAGAGGAGAGACTGCTTCAGGTCTTAGTGACAAGATTTCTGGTCAGTTTTAAACTATAAAAATGAGCTGTTTTTAATTCAAAAGAATTATTAGAATATTATCTATCATCGAATATCAGGAATGCATATTAATTTAAGTAATGTCAGTGTTAATGACATTAATCTTCTAAAATAAATTAAATACAATAATTAAAAATTAAATTATAAACTAGCTATTTCAGTTTTTTTAAAGCCAGAATGTCTGCCATCATTTAGACAAGTGTAAGATTTTCAGATCACTGGAATAAGGATAGAAACACCGGTTTTTGCCCACATGCATCTGTACACATTAGAAAGACTGCTGACCACACATTGCAGGGTTGAAAATGTATTCTTGATCAGTTAACGATAATGAATTAGTCAGTCTAGTTAAGTTGTAACAAATGCTTTGTCATTATATTGCACATATCCTAATAGATACTGTCATTATTTTGCAGTATCCTGGTCTGAAGAGGACATTTTTATGTGTGCCATATCTTTGCTAAACTGTACCATTTTCTATTAAACTGAATGAATCTAAGGAAATTGAATATGGTATAAAATGTAAGGTCATGACAATAAATGACTGCATGTCCATTGGAAGATATGAAAAGTCTGATAAAAAAGTTTTAATTTTCAGAAGATAGCAAGGCCAGAAGCAGAAACTCAAATAATGCATTTGGAATGCTGACATCTACATCTGTATATTGAGAATAAAGTAATAAAGCAACTCCCAATGAAAACTAGGCTCACCAATTCTATCACACTCATCAGGAGTAATTACTTTGCAGAACCCATGCAAATAATGCAATCATATTGCTGGAAACCGGAAATGGCATGGTCACCTTTGTAAATGCCACCAAGCTCATTTCATAGGACAGTCAATGATTAAACACTGAATGGAAGGCTAAATTGTAGCTGTTGCAGAACCTTGTCATTTAAAGAATGAAGTGTCCTACACCACTGGCTGCAAGACAAAATTTGCTTCAGCATGGGAGGACTGAATTAATGAAATAATAGTTTCATATAATTACATAATTCTACTCTGTGCAAGTGTTGATGCTGTTATATGGGTATTTTTAAATCTGTCCATACATTGTGACACAATTATCATAAGCAAGTGGGTAAGTAATGTTTTTTTAAAAAAATATATAATTTATAATGGTACATGTCAAAAACAAAGGGATGAGCTTAGTTAGGAGCTTTCCACCAATTCTTGACAAATTGATCTCCTTTATTGCCAGTACCCTAAGTC
This sequence comes from Omphiscola glabra, assembly GCA_964017045.1. Classification (NCBI taxonomy): domain Eukaryota; kingdom Metazoa; phylum Mollusca; class Gastropoda; family Lymnaeidae; genus Omphiscola; species Omphiscola glabra. Next base: position 21,954,113 of record OZ024806.1, read on the forward strand.
AGGCTTTCCCACCCTCAGGGAAACACGATTAAGGTGGTGTGAGAAAAGATAAGTAATAATGAAGGAGACATTAAGTTCATTAACATTATATGGTATTCAATTTCTTCATTGACATTTTCTTTTCAGTTTTTAAACATGGCATGTAGTCCATACGATGCCGAGAAAAAAAATGAAAATAGAACATCTCTTAATGAACTTAAACTTTGTGTCTAGCCACGCTTGTAGTATGTATTATAAATAAATATGTTATATGTACACTGACTTTTATTGATATCGACATATCCGGTACAGTACTTTATTTGTAGACGTAGTAATAACTAATATATATTTTTTTTTAAATAAATTCTTTTGCTGTATGTGAGCCATGTTTGTAATGTATTGTTGTTTGTGCCAATATATATAAATATGTTAGGGGCACAAGGACTGTTGAAATACTTAAACTTATAGAGCTACTGGAATAGTTATTCTGTATTTTGGTATAATTAGCTGAATTGAGTGTAAGGATTGATTTTTTGAAAATGACACATGTTTTTACTATATGTGAAGCCATGCACTTTTCTAACCATATTGTATAGGGATTTAGTTCTCCTAAATTTTGATAAAATTATCACGCATGCTTTTTTTTTATTAGTAACTTTTTACATTTTTTAAAAGTTGTGTATTTTGTTGCTTTTTTAAGGTTTGTTATTTTTACCTCTTTTGTTCTAATATAAATGTGTGATTGTGTTGAACAGACATTAAAATTTCAAAATAACTGGGTGCTGTTGTAATTGTAAGATTTTAAAAAGTCATAATATTTATACTAATTGAGATACTAGTGCATGAAATAATTTGGTATCCACATTCTTTGAATCACAAGTTCTTGGTATAACAATAAAAGGTTTTAGTTTTAGGACATTTTTGAAAAATCAGTTTGAAATACCTATTGAAAACTAGCAAGCTTTGGCAGTCGCGTGCAAGAGTGATTAAGTGGGGTTGCATGGTCATGCTTACCGGTAATTTGAATCTCAATATAAAATCAAAATCATTGCGCTAACAAGATTTAACAAATTTTTCAGCAAATATTAAGTTGAAATCTTTCTTTGGAAGTTGCAAAAAGGATATGTGTCAGTGTTACACACAGTTTGTAAATTACCTGCGGGTACATTACAACAAAGTTTATAATTTAACACATCAGAAAATGAAGTTCCCATATATATTCAACTAGCCATTGTAATCTCTACATTTGTTGAACCACTTGTATGTAATGTAAAGCATTAGCCAACTTTTGCCCCCCCCCCCCCCCCCTGTTCACTATAGCTCAACCAGGAAACCCAATTGGGATATTTTCCAGAGACAATTTAGATTTAATACATATATTTTGGTATAAGTTTAAGTAAAATAAATGTGAATTTAAAATATTTTCCATGGTAAAATCCAAATAACCAACAATCCTCAATCACAGCAGTCAAATAGAAATTTAGGAATTTTATTAAGTTACAAGTTACCGGTACTGCACTAAATGAAAAATTTATGTTAAATATAGACAAAGAATTTTAGCCTTTTGAAAAAAAAACATACATTTATTAAATGATAGAATTGTTATTATTGAATAAATACACCCCCCCCCCCCCCAAAAAAAATAGTGTCAAGCCATGTTTCATATGCTTGTAAAAAATGACAATATCCCATACTAATTGAATTCAGAGATCCCTACTGATACTACAAAGTACAAGTATACATTTTCTGAAAGTACATTGGTCAAGGAATCTTATCCCCTTCGGACACGAACTCAGAATTTCATCTGAAAAAATTATTTGATGGTTGGGACCTGATATATGGGACATCCTGATATGGCCATATTAAGGATTTGACCATTGCTCATTAAATATGCAAATTAATGCATGTGTACATACGTACACACTGTGTATCAATTCAGTATAATAAAATAAAAACACATAATGACAACATGATAAAAATTGTAGAATTCCAAGACAATTATGAAAACAAGCCCAATTTTAATTATTTAAGTAGCCAATTATATGACTTTTAAAGTATTTGAACATATTATTTGTAATAATACAACATCAAAATGAGACAAATAAATGTGAATATGGGTAGAAAATAGAGGATGTTCATTTGTTGTGAAACTTTAAAAAACAGTTTTTGTCACTATTGCAGCACAGAAATAGGTTACATTTATTACATTTGAACCTACTACGACCTTTACATCCTTCTAGTTTGCACCTTTGACCTAACTCTTTGATGCAGATTGGAAAATGTCCGAACTGATCATATCGGACCTCTGATACTGGTCGCTCTGCAGCCTTTGCTCGCTTTGGAGAAGGAATTACAGTATTAAAATCATCAATAACTGCTAGTGGTGCTCTGGGTCTACCAACAGGTCGGCAAATCTGTGGTGTGACCAAGTATGCCTTTATCAACATGTCTGCAACCTCACTCCTGAAACCAAGAAGATCCAAAATATTTTTTTTTGGAGTTCCATTTTGAATTTCAATGTCACGATACTGTAACCATGAATTTGAAAGAGCAAAGTCTACAAAATGAAATATCATTCGAACTGGCCATTTCTTTGTTTTAGCCTTAATCCTATACTTTGAAATAAGAAAGTCCATTTTGTCTACTCCGCCCATAAAGTCATTATAGACCTGTATGCATTTTGGTCTATCCACAGAAATAAATTCTTTGCTACTCGCACTCCATCGTCTAACTTTATCAAGATCTTCAACACCAACAAAGCTGGAAGCTATTGTAACTGGTTTATTGTCCATCCATCTGACCATACAAATATCTCCTTCTGCACTAACTTTACAGTCGGTTGATCCACGACCATCTTTTTTCAGGTCTTTTTCTGATTTCATAACACATCCCATCAATCTGTTGGATTTAACAACTCCTAAAGAATAAATCCCTAACCATTTTAATTCCTTAATGAGAGGAAGTCCAGTAAAGAAATTGTCAAAACAAAGTTTGTAGTTTTTGTTCGGAGGTATGCTTTGTGCTAGACGGTGAACAATTGAAGCGCCAAGTCCTAAATGTTTTTTATTTTCAGAAATTCCAGTTCCTGCTCCTTGATAAAGTTCAAAATCTATGGCTCGCCCAGATTTGCCACAGATAACAATTTTTCACTCCCACAGGAGTTGGTTTGCCCTTGATAAATTGTTTCGCTGGCACTTTGCCTGTGAATGGAATCATCTGCTCGTCGACTGAATTAAATTCTTCTCTGGGCAGCTGTAAGCAACGAGCTCTTATTGCCTCAACAAGCGGTTGAATCTTCCAAAATTTATTTTGCTGCTCGTTTGGCTGAGGTTTTTCTCCAGCAAAAATGTGTATGCTGCTTCGAAGTAGCATATAGCGATTCACAGGCATGATTTCAGAAACGGAATTAACTCTGGTGGCTTTTTGCCAATACATTCTAATTCTTGGAAATTTTAAGTTTCCCATAATAATAGTGATAGCAAAAAATTTTTGCAACTCTTCTGCTGTAGTATTTAAATTGTTTCCACTTTTCATAAGATGATATATATTAGTTTGCTCCACAAATTTTTCAAATGTTTCAGCCTTGAAATATTCAAGAAAATATTGGCAAGGGGATGAAAATCCACTCCCCAGATCAAGTTTATCTATCCATGTGGTATTTGGATTAAATGGTTCTCTTGGAGAGCGCCATTTTATTGAAGAAGTTGTTCCCGGCGTTGAGGGGCCGACACCAGCATTGTCATCTTCGTCACTGACAACATGATCATAATCAGTACTTCGATGCGCTTCATCATCATGCGCCTCATTGTCAGGGCTGTATGTTTCATCACTCGAGTCATCTGACTCTGACAAATCAAATTCAGAATCATCAAGGTGATCCAGTACATAGTCAAGAGTTAGATGTTGTCTTTGAGGTCTACCTACATGAAAAAAGTTTTTAAAAATTAGCTAATATTTTTCACTGAAATTATTAGACATTGTAAATAATAGAGAGGCCTACTGAACACTAAATTATATTATTTAACTAAAGATCTAATTGTAGAGAATACTAATGCATTTAAAAAAGAAATTAGATTCAAATCTCATTCTGATCAAACAAAATTATATTAGTTTTTTAGGCTTTAACTTTACGGCAGATAAATACTATAGCTTCGTCATTAGCATAAATTAGTATAACGAGAATTGACATTAGTTATATGCCGTAACCCAAACTTATTTATAGTAATAGTTAGTATAAGATTACGTTTAGAAGTAGGCTAGCCTTAATATACAAAATGATTTGCAGAAACACAACAGTGTAAGCCCATTTATGATTATCGATTATGATATAAATTTAAAATATATTTAGAGCCTAATCATTGATGAGGCTGATTAAAATTATTCATAATTTTAGGTTTATTATAAGGTCTATAATAATTAAACTTCAATCTTTTCAGATTTGCCATAAACATTTCACAGACGATGAGATTGTATGGACAGAGTCCAAATTTGACCCGAAGCCCGGAAAATGGATTACTGCTTCATTGACAAGGCCACAGTTAAAAGAAGGTGCAGTTCCTTCAATATTCATTGGGTGCCCCAGCTACTATTCTGTGCCTAATAAATCACGTGAATGTCCTGCTGAAAAGAAGCAGAAATTAGAGAGTGAAAGAGTTCAAGCTGTGATGCAGGAAAGTTTAAAAACTAATGAGGAGTATGAAAGAAAAAATAAAATATCAGATTTTAGTGACTGTTTAAATAAAATTAAAAGTATGAACATTTCATCGTTTTGGGATGTATTGTACAGAAGTGAATGCATGTATTTTATTAATTTGAAAGGTGATGGGCCCCCTGAATTAATATATACTATTTTTATTGACAACTGCCTTGATGTTAAAGTATTTTTTAAACAAACTCAAATCTCTGTCATAGACAGCAAGCCAATGCCAAAAAATGTTTCATATATCTATGAAATTTCCCATTTATTAGATTTTATAGAAAAATCATGTAATAATAGTTATCAAAAAGAAAACGTTGATGTTATAAAAGAAGCCTTGGGTAATTTAATAGCAAGTGATAATGAAAATGAAATTTTTTATACTTTTTTCTTATCTCAGATGGATCTCATACATACTAAGAAGAATAGATTGAATTATAGCAGTGATCTTTTCTTGTTTTCATCATTATTTTATTTACCTCCTCAAGCTTACAAATATGTTAGAAATTCTGGCAATATAATATTACCACATCAGAGTACTATAAGAAGAGTTTGTAATTCATTTAAACTTGGGCCTGAATTAGAACAGAGAGAGGAAGGTTTTTTGTTTTATGTAAGACAGCATGTGAATGGACTAAAGCAAAATGAAAAGACTGTGATTTCAATGATAGATGAAATTCATCTAAAACAATTTATAGATTATAAGGGGGGTAATGTGGTGGGAACTGATAGTTCTACTGCACAGTTGGCATCAACAGCTCATTTATTTATGATACAAAGTTTACTATCTTCTTATAAAGATGTTGTACATATTCTACCTGTCAGTTCAATAACTGCAGAAGAGTTACATAATATAATTAAGAAAATTATTATTGGGTTAGAGCATATTGGTTTAAATGTGATTTGTGTAGTTACAGATAATAATGCCATTAATAGAAAGACAATGTCTCTTTTTATGACTCCTGCTAAATTAAGTATTGTTTATCCCCATCCCTTTGACATGTCACGCCCCTTATTTTTCATCATTGATCCAGTTCATATTTTCAAATGTGTACGAAATAACTGGCTGAATCAGAAGAGTGACACCATTTCTTTTTGCTTCCCAGACTTTAGTACACATGACATTAATCATGTTGCTTCATTTGTAACATTAAGAAAATTGTATGAATTGGAGTCTGATAAGCTTTTAAAATATGGATATGGTTTGTCAATGAAGGCTCTTTGGCCAACAAACATGGAAAGGCAAAATGTCAAGTTTGTTATGCAGATTTTTTCAGAGTATATCGTAGAGGCTTTGAGAGAGCTTGGTCCCAATAATAACCATATTTGTCAGAGTATATCGTAGAGGCTTTGAGAGAGCTTGGTCCCAATAATCACTTAATGCATTATGATGGGACAGCCCATTTTATAGATGTAATATTAAAATTGTGGAAAATTGTTCATTTTAAATCTCCTGTTGTAGGTCTTAGACGTAATGACAATTTTAAACAACCTATTAGAAATGATGTTAATGACATGAATATTTGTTATTTAAATAACTTCCTTAAATGGCTTGATGCTTGGCATACTTTAAGTCCCAATGTTGGTTGTTTAACCAGGGAGACATTTACTGCTATATCCCACACAACATATGCACTTTCAGAAATTACATCTTATTGTTTTTCTGAACTTAAGATGCATTATGTACTCTTAGGTAAATTTCAGACAGATGCCTTAGAAGCTCGATTTGGTATGTATAGACAGTTAGCTGGGGCCCAATACAATGTATCAATAAGGAAGGTGTATGAAGTAGAAAAAAAACTTAGAATGTCAAATGTATTGAAGAAAAAGTTGATTGATAAATTTTTTTATTTTACTTTAGAATTGTCTAATTCTGTACATAGTGCACTCACATTAGATCACTATAGTGATATGGAAGTCAGTGAAGAAGATTTATATAATTTTCAAGAAGATTTACCTGTAGTAATCTATGTTGCTGGTTATTGCGCACATGTGGTTTTGAAAAAATTGAATGGATGTGCTTCTTGTAAGGAATTTTTACTGATGGATAAACCTCTAGATTTGTCAGTCCTTAATTTCACAATTAGTTTAGACAGAGGGGGCTTAAAGTATCCACAGAAACCTTTGGTTGATTTGGTTCTATATAACTATTGTGTTGTTAGTAAACTAACAAGTGGCAAGTACTTAAACATTTTTTTAAGTGAAGAAAACCAGAGATGTATTGCCATAAATGTAACAAAAAATATATTAGTTAACAGTGAGTATGATTATTGGAGTGATTGTCTAAATTTTCATGAAGCCAACACAGTAGCTGACATGATTTTATATACATCAACCAATTGTTTATTAAATAATTTTTGCAAAAATAAAAATAACTGTTAAAAATTCAAATTCAGCAAGAAAACTATCTACATTGAAAAAGAAATAATTTTTAGTTTATTGTATTGAAATACTGAATTAAGCAATTTCTAATAATCTATCTATCTAGTAGCCTATATAATATTTGAAAACAATCATTTAAGTTATATACAGATGGTGTAGCTATTTTCACTTATTTATCCATTTTCCATGAAATGTTTATATCTAACATATTATGCTATATCTTAAATATTGACAGTATTGTTAACTGTCTTTCATTAATCATAATTTGCATTTCATTTATATCATTTTATGCTGTTCCATTATTTGTAATTTAATTGTATAATACATGTTGCTATATATTTAGGTACCGTTAAATAACATTAATACAGTATGACAGTATGTTATGTTATTAAAAGTTATATTTTTATTTTTATACATCTGATCTTGGGCATCATTTAAATGTTCATGTCTCCTAGGTAAAGAATCAAACAGTGACATATTTTGATAACCTTTTCATTTCACATATAACTAATATCACATATATTTTGTACTTTTAACATATTTAAAATGACAAATACATTCTTCATTATTTTGTCAATGAAAACAACACTTAATTCAAATAAATATTTCTGTGTGAATGTTTTATTATTATATGTGGACTATTTGTGGAAAATATAGTTGATTGTCATATTCATTATAATTATAGTATGATCACTCACAAATGCAGTCTTGATTTTATTGTTGTAAACTTAGGACAAAATAAAAGAAAAATTTCAAATTCACGTGAATTTCTTTTTAAAATTTCTATGTATTGAATAGTATTGTCTGTCGTCTGTACAAGTTTGTAGTGTTGTGTTGTCAAATTTAACAGTATTTTACTTAGTGTTAGTCCTAAATAATATTATAAGAAGATACTTTTAACAATACGTTTTGACCTACCGGGTACATAATTCGATTTACCGGTAGCGCATAAATATAAAATAATTAAATACCATTATACTCATACAACTCAAAATATGTTCAATTAAAACACGTTTGAAGTAGCTAATGTTAGTTAAAACAATATAAGTTTAAGTTGACATTCAAAGAATAGTTCTTAAATCGAATTAGTGAGGCCATAGCAGACTACACAGCGAGGCATAACTTTACACTAACACGGCTACCAAAGGCCTCCGTCGCGTGACGTCACGATCCTGCGCTAAGGCCTGTACTCTAGTGGGTCATGGCCCCATCCATTGGCTTTGCACTCATTTTTTAAATATTATTAATTTTATTTTAGATGAGAATCCAGTAGAAAGCTTAGATTTTTTTCTCTTGAACTAGCATTCCGATTATCATTCCAATTCCATTTTTTTGGTACGTGTTTAAAAAAAATTATTATTGCTAATTCGTTAATTTAAAATATATTGTTTGGATTTAGATAAAACATTTTTAAGTATGGCGAAGAGGCAATTTAAGAAAGTTATATGTTATAGTACAATCAATAGTATTTTGAAACTTCCAAATTTCAATCTACTGAATATTGTGAAATTTATACTTTATTTGCATACGAATTTCCGTAAGATAAAATCACACATTAGTAAATATAATGTCGTCTATAAACAACTCATGTCTTCTTAAAATAATTATGCCGTTCATAAGCAATTTCTAAAAATGACCAGTTTTCAAAACCCATAAAAATGTATAGACTTTTCTAATAAACATGTTCTTTTTTGACTCTGGTAAAATTAGGAAATATTTAGATAAGGTAGTCTAAGCTATATGTAAGTTTTTGGGTTTTTTTTCCATTTACGTTCAACATATAAATAATGTTTGCAGTGCTTTTTAGTGATGGAAACCTTTTTAATTGAATTTTGTTTTTTGAACATTCATTTATTTATTGAGTAGCTATCTTTAATAATAATATAAATAAAAAAAATAAAGCCACATAACTACTTTTAGTTATATAATTATTTTTAAATTATTATTGTTTGCATAACACAAGCAGGTCTAGCAATTTCCATTTTGACAAACCTTATTGGAGAGATGATAATTATGGTAATAAAAATATCCTCATCACATCTTTAAGTTTAAGCACCTAAAATATCCGAGGCACCCTGCAATCGTAGGGGTTCCTGGGCGCACACGATGGCTCTAAAGTTAAGACACCTACATTTTTTTAACTAGGATCTCTTCCGTTGCTTTCCCCAAAAAACTTTAAAATGTTCTTCCGTTCAAAATGTATAATAGTAATAGTAACATCGAATTCAAGTATACTCAAAAGTGAGCCTCTTGATTTTGAAATAATCAAAAATTGTCTTGGCAGCAGGCGCCCCAAACACCTCCACCGATCAAGATTATCGGCGCCCACGTTTTCAGCCCTATTTCTCAATGAAAATGATCGCTGATTTTGGTATCGATAGATACACTGCCTAGTGGCGTAGCTACTATTAGTGCTGCCACAAGCGGACAAATATTTTCCGCCCCCCCCCCCTTTTCACGATACAACTCTGCAGTTGTTCTAAATAGGGCCACATCTGCACATAAAGTCATAAAGAAAAAGTGACACCTTGGTGGACCACCCCATCCGCCTTATTTCGACGACACTAGCAGTTTGGCGTCAGGGGACACGATTCATTTTTACGCACCTCTCCAACTCTGAAACCCATTATTTTCAGCCAATTAATACCATCTAAGCCCACCCCCTCCCCGCTAGTCTGGCACCCAGGGACGTATGTCCCATCTGCTACCCCTTAGCTACGCCTCTGGCCACTGAAAACTGCCACTGCCCCCCCCCCCCCCCGAACATCTGAAGTGGGGGAAAATTTCTGAAAGAAACACTGGTCTCTCTCTCTCTGTGTTAAGATAAAGTAACACTGTCCAAAGTATACTAACTATACTTTATTCCAGATGTTGTATAATTCATATTATTCCTTGGACATAGTATCAAATGTACAAGAATATTTTCGATGCGAAAAACGTAGCTATTCCCAGGCTTACAATAAAAAAATCAGCTACCGTACCAAAACATCAATCCATTTTAAGAGCCAAATCTCACACGACCTCTCAAAGCCAATTAGTTATCCCGCAGTCCCAAGACAGTGACGTAAAAAAACCAGCCCCGCTGTGACCAAAAAATAGTTAACCCCCTTTTTAACTTGTTATACCTCTAACAAACCATTCACCTCTCTCCGTGACATGACAATCGTTCACCTCGCTCACATACCCCATTTCTCCCAAAGCCCAAATCAACCAACCCACACACACTGCCCTGTTTTCATGACCTTGACATATATATATATTATAATATATATATATAAAATATATATTTATAAAACAGCATTAGGCCTACACTTTAATCAAGGACCCATTCCTTCTGGCCTTCAAATTTTTAACTGTAACAAGATTTCTGATTTGCACTTTGACCTACTTCTTTGTGTGCTGCCCAGAAGTTATTAAAATATTTGGCCTGTACTTTGCACACAACCGTCTATGCGTAATGATCATTCTACAAAATTGCTTTGCTGATTCAACATTACTTGAGCACTTTAAAAGACTATGTATGAAAAGAAGCTATACACATTGTTCATTTTAACATTGATGTAGCTGTTTGTTTCATGTTAAATTTCTGGATTTTTAAAATCTAATTTCCCAAGTAAGTATTTTTACTTTTACATATATCCCCTGGGCCCTTTGGGTTATATTATTATATATAATAAAATGTTTTTGATAGTTCTGTCTTTAATTTAAAGAAAATAGTTAGGCTATACATTTTCTTAGCATTGCAAAGTAATTGATGCATTTTGTTTTAAGTGCAGAAAGTTCAATATTAATATTAAGAGATATGGAGTGTTCTCTGTCTACACGCTTTGGTTACTCTGAGGATTCAGCCTAGTATTAGTATTGTACCAGGAGTAAGTGCTTATTTTCATTCACAAAACTTTGTCTTTAGTTTAGCCTTTTTGTGGAATGTGCTATTTATAGTTTATAAATATGGAAAATCCTCCTCTGGCCCAGCCAATGATTTCTTTATAGTGTATATTTGGAATTTCCCCCCTCAGGCTCAAGCAATGATTTATTTATAATTTATTATGGAATATCCCCCTCCGACTCACGTAATGATCGTTTTATAGTTTTTGTATGGAATATCTCACTTAGGCTCAAGCAATGATTTATTTATAGATTATGTATGGAATATCCCCTTCAGGCTTTAAACAATTATCTATTTATAGTTTTTAATCTCAGGCTTAAGGCAACGATCTATTTTTATGTCTGTTCAAATTCAAGCTTAGCATTGGATTATTGAAAAGTAAAAGAAAGTAGAGACTAGAACATTTGTTGACATTGACATGTGACGACATGTCATCAAAACAAGCTTGAATCTGAATGAGCATTAAAATTGAAGGTCAAATAAAGTGAAGAAATGCATGTGATGTCATACTTTTTAATATTGATAGCAACAGCGAGTCTCCATAATTTTCATTAATATTACAGGGTCCCCACTCAGTCGGTCCCCACTGTAATATTAGTATTACTCATACGTTGTCAAATATATTTTTTATTTTCTTTAGTTTTTATGTCAGTTTAACAGTTTTATCATGTTTTTTTTTTTCTATTTACAGACCCATCAGCCGTATCTCACTTTCTTTGTCTTTCATAGCATTTTGAAAATAAATATTTCCAATAACTGGCAAAGGTAAAAAAAAAATTTAATTGCTGGAACAGCTTAGTTTTCGAAACAGTAAATATTGTTACCCTCGTAACTCCAGCAACTATGGGAGCCTTAAAAGTCATTCTTGATCTTTTTCAAATCTTTTTTCTCATTATCTATCATTATATTGTTGCTGCATTTAAAGTCTTAGTTCCACCAAAGAGGAAGTCAATTGAAGGTGAGATAGCTTTAGTCACAGGTGCTGGCCATGGTATTGGTAGGGAGCTGGCCTTGGAACTCTCCAAACTGGGAGCCACAGTGGTGTTGTGGGATGTCAACAAGGTTAACTAATTTATTAATTTAATTTTAATTAAAACAATTAAATGCACCAGTGTGAATCTTCATGTTAATGAATAAGTAAGTTTATGTGACAAAAATAAAAACATACTTTAGCAGTTCATAATTGTTGTAATTGAGATGAATGAGGAATTAAAAATCCATTCCTGTGTCGCTAAAGCCAATGTAGGGCTTTGGTCTGCTTCACCACTTCCTTCCACTAAGACCTAACTGATACTTCTGATTGAAATCTTCTTCTCGGTGGCGCATTCACGTCCATGGTATCTCAATTGAAATTTGACTTTCAGATAACTCATAGAAAGTGGTCAGTTTGGGAATGGACTACATTAACTCTTCTTCGGTCGCCAAGAGTAGACTCTTTTTTGCTTGAACAGCTTCAAAAACGACTGTTACTTGGTGGCGCTTTGTCTGATCTGGCGTTTAGAATGGGAAACAATCAACATGCTTTCAAGCATCACTCTCTTGATTTCTTCTGTTAAACTGAGTCAGGCATCTCTTGATTATTTCCTGCCATTCTCTTCATATCCTCCGACCCTGCCCTCCCTGGTGGCACACTGCTCTGGTGTTGCCCTCTTCTGGTGGCACCCTGCTCTGGTGTTGCCCTCTTCTGGTGGCACCCTGCTCTGGTGTTGCCCTCTTCTGGTGGCACCCTGCTCTGGTTTTGCCCTCTTCCGGTGGCACCCTGCTCTGGTGTTGCCCTCTTCTGGTGGCACCCTGCTCTGGTGTTGCCTCTTCTGGTGGCACCCTTTACTTGTGGCAAACTGATCTGGTGCCATCCTGTTTCTGTATTTATTTAACTTCTATCATGAAACCTAACTGAGCAAACTCTTGAAAATTTGGAGTTAGAGTGTCACCCCCACCCCCCAGTTAGGGTGTTACTCCCACCCCCCAATTAGAGTGTCATCCCCACCCCCCAGTTAGGGTGTCATCCCCACCCCCCAGTTAGAGTGTCACCCCCACCCCCCAGTTAGGGTGTCATCCCCAACCCCCATTTAGAGTGTCACCCCCACCCCCCCAGTTAGGGTGTCACCCCCACCTTCCAGTTAGAGTGTCACCCCCACCCCCTAGTTAGGGTGTCACCCCCACCCCCCGTTAGGATGTCACCCCAAACCCCAGTTAGGGTGTCACACCCACCCCCCAGTTAGGGTGTCACACCCACCCCCCAGTTAGGGTGTCACACCCACCCCCCAGTTAAGGTGTCACACCCACCCCCCCTTAGGGTGTCATCCGAGTCGGTCCGCATCCCTCTAGTCAAGCGTTTTGTTTTTGAGAGTTCAATTCCAGCCCTGCTTGAAAGGAATGAGCCTTCTAATTGTAGGGATGAGCCTTATAATTGTAGGGATGAGCCTTCTAATTGTAGGGATGGGCCTTCTAATTGTAGGGATGAGCCTCCTAATGGCATACAAGCTTTTGCTATGTCTCTGTACTTCTTTTCCCAAACATTGCGGTGTCATCGGCATATGCAAGAAAAAGGGGTTTGTTGTGTAGAGAGTGCCTATTGGTTGTTGGTCTTGAGTTCCTCTAAGAAAGTAACCTGTGATTATTCCTCTGGTGTGAATATGTTTGCATCACATAACTCTCTCTAATGTTAGGTTAAATATCATAAAAGACCGTGAGTCTCTTTGTCTTTGGCCTTGTCTAATCTGTTATTCCCTTGAATATTCACCCCCAACCTCGATTTTGATTTGTTGTTAAATGTTATTGGCTATATCAGTTTTAAATTTTGGGTATGCCAAAATGTTACGAAATCCAAAAAAATCCAGAACCAAATTTTTTTTATGATTGTTCAAATCATGTTTACTCAATTCAAATCGGTGATGGGCTAAGAAAACTTAAAAAAAAATAACAAATTTTGATAATCACAGGAAAACAATGAAACAACTGCAAAGGACATCAAGGCTGCTGGGGGAAAAGCTTTTGCATATACTTGTGATATCACAAGCTCTTCAAAAATTGCCACCGTGGCAAAGGAAGTGAGAAGTGATGTAGGGGAGGTCACCATCCTGGTCAACAATGCTGGCATCATCAATTGCGGCCCCTTCTTCGAGTTGACGGAGCCTGACATTAGAAGGACGTTCGAAGTGAATACCCTCTCACATTTCTGGGTGAGTTAAACATCAGGGAAACCCGAATTTTTAAAAATATTATTATTAGGTGGCTTTATATAGAGAAGTACCACAGCCTAGAACTAGGCTCACTGCGCATCACATGAATATTAGCAATTACAGAAACGGATTCATTTAAAAACAACAATTGGTGAAAAGCTTGACCTCAACCACTCAAGTACTATCTACCCCTGTCTAGCCATAGACAGCACTCAGCAGAATCGAGCGTTGTTTATCAGTCAGAGGGGGGTGAGAATGTGTCATTATATAATTTATAGTACAGTTTGAAGAGATGGGCCTGTAGGGTAGTTTTGAAGGCTGTGATGGTCGTTATATTGCGGATGTGTAATGGGAGAGAATTCCAGTGAGTTGATTTCTGACACCTCACATGCCACTACATGACAATATATCCTAAAAATAGTATTGTGAGTTACAAATGTTCATATATTATTGTCATAATTTTCCTATTCTCATTAAGTAGAGTCAGCCTGGGAACTAGAAAATAATTTAAAGTTTGTAATGACACTCTGAGTGTGAATAATTCTCTGAGCATATTCCATAAGCTTGGCATGTAAAAGTCATAACTGATGGACTGCATAAAATATAAGTACAGCGTATGCGTATGCTAAACTTGAATTCATAGACAGGACAAAAGATTTTGACGTTTCGGCTTAGAGCCTTCATCAGCAAACAAGACAACAAGAAGTATTTCAGACGACAGTAAAAAAAAAAAAAATTAAAGATTTCCTTTTTGTTGCCTCTATAGTTACGCCAGTGCCCTGTGCCACCATATGGCATACTCCTCCCTGTATAGTAACGCCAGTGCCTTGCGCTCCTTTATAATTTTGCCTCAGGGATTGGGTGCCAATATTTGATCAGAGCTAAGGTTTAGGTAAAAATCAATATTTTTATGGAGAACTAAGGAAGCAACTTGTTGTCTCGGTTTGTGTAAGCAGGATTGACTGAAATGGTAGTTACATTTTAAGGCCTCTTAAAACTTAAAGCCGCATACCAATGTGTTTTCTGTAGCAAATGTTTCAATGAAGATACAACAACATCCTCCCCCCTGGTTTGTTGTCCACGTAGAATAGAGATCACCAACCCAGACAGGTCTCATCTAGCCAATCAGAGCAGGCGGAGCATGATAATTTGTTAGTATAGAGAAATATTATGTAATACAGATCTGCATTTCCCAAATTTAAATTTGGTTGCACATGTTAACAAGGTTCCCATTGCACCAGTGACCGGTGCCAAATTCATTATATTGTTCGTTTATTTCAACGTAAATATGTCATAGCCTTGTTTTGTCTGATCTTTAAAATTGATTGTCTTCTCATTTCTCAAAATTTTTAACTCAATCATAGTATAGAGGCTCGTGGCATAGATGCTCGTGGCATAGAGGCTCGTGGCATAGAGGCTCGTGGCATAGAGGCTCGTTATAGAGGCTCGTGGCATAGAGGCTCGTGGCATAGAGGCTTGTGGCATAGAGGCTCGTTGCATAGAGGATCGTGGCATAGAGGCTCGTGGCATTGAGACTCGTGGCATAGAGGCTCATGGCATAGAGGCTCGTGGCATAGAGGCTCTTGTCATAGAGGCTCGTAGGATATAGTCTCGTAGCATAGAGGCTCGTGGCATAGAGGCTTGTGGCGTAGAGGCTCGTGGCATAGAGGCTCGTAGCATAGAGGCTCGTGGCATAGACTTCCCAGGCTCCCGATGATGCTTACGACGTGTGATATTTTTATGCTAAGGACAATCTCGATTTTTAAATTTTATTTGGAAACAAAACTTACACATATTACTTAACTAACGTTGTGCAGTCAGTGACGTAAGGCCAGCGGAGCAGGGCCGGGCGCGGCCCACCGTTTGGGGAATGCTGATATAGAAGATAATACTAGAAATGAGGTTATTCTTTACTTTGTATCCAGTATTGGCCCTGGGACACTGAGGACTTTGCTATATAAAAGCGACAACCAAAAAAAAAATGATTAAACATTGTAGGGGGCAAACTCATTTGATTGGCATTACCTAGAAAAAGCAATAGGACAGCCTCTGTCTGTATCGGTGGAATTATTTGTTGTTGTCGATTGTCTCTTAGATGATGAAAGAGTTTGTTACCTCCATGATTGCCAACAAACATGGCCACGTCCTAAATGTCATCTCCATGGCTGCTTTCACTGGTGCCATCATGATGACAGACTACTGGTGAGTGTTTGGTTTGGTGTCAGTGTCAGTCATACAATAGAAGGTTTCACTTTCACCCTCTGAAGCTAACACAAAGAATAGCTTTCAAGGCACAGCTGAGATTTACTTAGAACAAAACTGCAAACATAGGCGAAACTAATTGAAGTCTTTGGGGTAGACGACATAGGAAAAACCTTTATTATTTTCATGGAGAAAAGAGCGTGTAGATTGGATAAGCTTTTACTTTCATATCATTTGGTCACTGCCATGGTTCGGCTAAGTAAACATGGATTAGGTGATGGTATAATTAATTGACAAAAAAAAAATTCACATTTAAGAATAGTTTTTAAAAATTATTATATTATTGTATCTATTTTAAGTAGCCCTTGTCATCAAGCATGACAATAAGAACCAATCAAAAATTGAAACAACTAGACAGCAAACACGGGCAGAATAAAAACAACTGGACGTACCCTTCAGCATTAAGTGTTAAGCTGTCTCTGAAAAAGCTAGTGGGGGATAATAAATTTGGCTCTTAATTTAGACAATCTGATGAAGTTCAAAGTCTACATATACTCTTGTGGTAAACAAAGTTATTGACTTTGTCAGGCTAACATAAGAAACACAGAGGAAACGGAATAAGTCCGATAATTGAACTTGAGGGTGGTGATTGTTGGATTTAAACATTTTAGTTCTTCTCCCAAGTTTTCCCCCGAGTCTCATGGACATTTTTGTCCCCAGTGCATCAAAGCACGCAGCCTATGGCTTATTTGTATCTCTGAGAGACGAGCTGCGACGAGACGGCCATTCAGAGTACATCAGGATGACTGCCCTGTGTCCCATTTTTGTCGATACAGGCCTAATCAAGAACTTCACACTGACGTTTGTTTTCTAAAATTTTATCCAAAAATTCTTAGTATTTCTTAAAATACCAGTCAAAATTTTTAATTTTCAAATACCGGGTAATTTCTCTGCTCAGGTATTTTAGGAGATTTTGGGGGAAAACTGAAATAGAAATCATGTATTGAACTGTATTGGTAGTTATAAATACCACATTGAAATAGAAAACATGTATTGAACTGTATTGGTAGTTATAAATACCACATTGAAATAGAAAACATGTAATGAACTGTATTGGTAGTAATACCACATTGAAATAGAAAACATGTATTGAACTGTATTGGTAGATATAAATACCACATTGAAATAAAAAACATGTATTGAACTGTATTGGTAGTTATAAATACCACATTGAAATAGAAAACATGTATTGAACTGTATTGGTAGTTATAAATACCACATTGAAATATAAAACATGTATTGAACTGTATTGGTATATATAAATACCACAATGAAATAGAAAACATGTATTGAACTGTATTAGTAGCTATAAATACCACAATGAAATAGAAAACATGTATTGAACTGAATATTTAAAGGTTAATTTACAAGAACAAGTTTTTCCACTATTGTTGTTCCCAGACATGGACGTGTTCTGACAGCCAATGAAACCGCTCTAGCTGGCATTGATGGGATGCTGAGAAACTATGAACTTGTCTCTGTACCATCTTGGATACTTCACTTTGCTAGGATAACTCAGAGGTAGGCTAAATGTGTAAATGTCTCATTTATTTTATCACTTATTCATTCAGGGGGGAAAAAAAGGGGGGGGGGGCAAAAGAAGTATATTGATTTAGAATATATCGAATATTTTAAAATGAAAATTTTCATCTAAACCTAACTGCTTACGGTATATTCCTCACTGTGTAGTTACGCCAGTGCGCCCTGTGCCTTCATATGGCATACTCCTCCCTGTGTAGTTACGCCAGTGCCTTGTGCCCTCATGTGGCATACTCCTCCCTGTAGAGTTACGCCAGTGCCTTCATATGGCATACTCCTCCCTGTGTAGTTACCCCAGTGCCTTGCACTCCTTTATAATTTTGCCTCTGGGATTGGGTGCCAAGATTTGATCAGAGCTAGAGTTTAGGTTTGGATGGTCAACATTATAACCATCCAAAGAAAAGAAATTATACCATTGGAACATATTGAGTGACAAATATCTTAGGTACAAAGATGTTTAAACTAAATTTAACCCTAAATTCATTGCAGAACATCAGAATTGGATACATAAAAAATAGTGTTTTTTTTTCTTTTTAAATCAAAATTGTTTTGTCCATCTCGGATTTTAACATTCTATTTATTCTATATGTTATATCACATTTTATTTTTAACAGGGTGAAACTGTAAAAGAAGTATATTGCTAAATATGTGCATAATGTACCATCTAATTGTTTTCAATAGCATCCTTCCACGGAATGCTGGTCTGGAATTGGCCAAAAAATCTGGAATCAAGGTAGAGTCCCAGTACAAGAAGCAAAGTTAGACAACTCTTGTTTACTTTATAAGTGAAATTTTGCAAAATTATTTTTGATAAGTTGTCTTTTTTTAAAAATTGAACTTTGCTACCTATTCCCTTTCGCCCCACAATTTTTTTTTTTTTTTATAAACTGATGTTACCTGTAGCATGTAATTTTTGAAGGAATAATTTCCAATTTAAATAATTTAAAAAATTTTACAATTGGATATGCTAAAATTATGTAAGCATTTAATTGTTATATTACTATTATTTTATATGTAGTAAGCTAAGATTTGTGTTGCATTTACCTGTTTCACATAATCAGAATTTACTTGGCTATTTACTTAATCTGCTAATGACAACCGGGGAAACAGTTTTAATCACAAATTTTAATTATATTGCTTCAAATTTTGTATGCAGTTATTTTTTAACAGAAACATTTTGATTATATTCGCAATAATATTTCATAGCATATATTTGTGAACAAGATGTGTGTTGTTAAATTGTTTTTATAAATATGTGCGATTTATTTTATTGTTTACTTGCTGGGGGGTTTTTTGGACCGGTGACTGACAAGTTCATATTACCAAATATGGTACCGTAGTGATGTATTGAAAGTTTTAATAGGAGAATGTAGCATCAAAGTGCCATCTAATTAGGCATTCTTAAAAAAATATATAAATTCATTTTAATTAACCAATAGGGCATGCTTTTCTACTTTTGAGGCTAACAGTTGCTCTAAATTATTTTTTTCTTCCTTGAAGCAACTTTGATGGTTGACTCAAAGTGCTATTACCATAGTAAGATAACTATTAAATTAATAAGAAAAGATTTATAACACCAGTATGAAGGCAAGGGAATATATATTAAAACGGAACTATTTTCAAGCATATCCTGGTGGAAGTGGGGCTTTTATAGCACAGGTGATGTTCATTGGCACCAAGACGAGCCTCTCTAGACTCATTATAAAATCATTGGACTGCAATGAAGCGATGCAGTAGATTAATGAGACACAAGCAATCTGTGTAAATAAAACAATATTTGTTAAGCTTTATCCAAATTCAAACTTTCAGCACATTCCCTCATCAGTGCAACAAAATACATTAAGATAATTATAAATTAAATTTACATAATATATATGGATATCTTACTTAAACAAAAAAGATCAGGAGCCTAAGCAATATAAATTTATCATAACTCTCAAGACTCATATGTGAAAACAGGATTTTTAGGAACACACCAACATGTCTAAATTCTGTTAAAATTTTAGTTTAGTTTTTCTTTCCCAATCATAACAATTGCTTTATCTTTACTTTAAATCTTTTTATTTTTTAAAAGGGTAAATTTTACTTATGCTTTTTACTTCTACATAGTAGCAATTTAAATAATTAAAGAATTATTTCTTTTTTAATACCAGGTATTTTATGGTGGGGTTGAAAGGCCACATTAGTATAGTCATGTTAGTATTTTTCACATCTTTGTCACGCTGAGCACAGAAAGTGCACAATTACTATCCTAGCCTCTATGAAAGTCTAGATAAAAATGATTTTGTACCCGTTTACAAATTTCTTGCATGAGCCCCTAAGCAAGGACAAAGAGACAAATTACTGATGATTTACCATTTGTATTTAAAAATGTATTCTAGGGGAAATACATTTTCAATCCAAGTATTTTTTCATACCTGTAAATTTACTATGATATAATTGAAGTGACTGTGAATGTGCCCAACCCAATATTTCTGGAGTTATAAGCCTAGTGTGTAAAAATTGGATTGGTGCATGTTACAGGACATATTGATCCATTCATTCTTGTATAATTTATATCATAACACATGCTATGAAGACCCTTATTACTAGCTTGTTTGCTGCTGCACACCTTAAACTTAGTGTTACTTATAAAAAAGAGAACTGTGATAGATCAACATTGAATGAGGAGATAAAGAACTTGATGACTTGGTCATTAGTTTATATTATAGTTCACCATCTATCCAGACACAAGTATGCAGCCATAATTATTCTTGTTATCAACTGTTATCTGAATGAGACTATGACTATGATAACTCTTCAATGATAATCATTTCAAAATATGTAACATGTTGAATAAGTGATAAAAAAGAATATTTGTATTACATTTTGTTATTATATACCTTATTTTAAAAATTTAGACTGCCAATATGTTTTATTCTTTCCTTTTATTTGAGTAAATCTTACTCTCATATACCTATATATTATATTAAATTACCAGCCTTCTGGTCCTGCCAAGAGCTGTTAACAATAGCCTTTGCCCTGTGGGAAATGTATCACTTTACTAAGTGTACGTGCCATGGACAATGCCTGGACAAAATAAGAATTTTGTGTGTGTAGGAAATGTCTACAAACATAAATGATAAATTAAGTACAAAACTCAACAAAAAAATGTTTATTACAAGGTAGTTTTTTTTTACAGCTGAGTATTTTTTTTATTATGGGAATTAACCATACCTAAATCCTGCACATTATAGTGTATGCACTATTTAAATTTATTTTCATGGCTCAAATAAATCGCTATTATTTTGTAATGCAACAAAATTGTTATAATCAGTTCTTGCAATCATGGTGACACACTATTAAGCCGATATTGATTGGGACTCTACTCCAAAATGTAGACTTAAAATCTTAGTTAATTTTTACAAGCTTGTATAAGAAAATATAAGAACTACAAAAAAAGCTACATGCATTGATGTATCATAGAAAAGTATGGTTTGGAGTCACATAAAAAGTAATTTAAAAGTAAAATGTTGGAAGCCAAAAATTTTATTTTTCTCATAAGTTGTTACTGTTATGCATCTCATATCAAATAAAACAATTTATCATAAAAATTATCAAAATAAAATACAAAAAAATATAATACATCATCAACTTAATGAAAAATCTTGATAAAGTCCAAACTAATGTTGATTGATAATGTCCAAACTAATGTTGATTGATAATGTCCAAACTAATGTTGATTGTTAATGTCCAAACTAATGTTGATTGATAAGTCCAAACTAATGTTGATTGATAATGCTTAAAAACTGAAGTGTACATTTCACAACAAAACTGCAGATTTCTTATATATAAATAAAATAATTTATTATTAATAATATTATCAGAAATGAAAATCAAATGTTTAAACCTCTCATCAGACATGAAAAGGAGAAAGATTAATTCTCCAAAATATTGGCAATGAGTTTACAACGAAATGACATTTTTTTTTCACTTGTATCTTTACCAATGTGGATGGGGAGACTTAAAACAGTAGAAATTCATCCAGAGATTTACAAGACATGAATGCAATAAATATCGGAAACATTTTGGGATTAAAATTGAAGGAAGCTCTAGCAAGAATGCAACATTTCACAAAATAACATAGGGAAGTAATTTTTACAATTACATTTTCATGAAAGCATTTTGTAAAACGCACAAAACTGCAGTCAATAAAGAAATAAATAAAATTAAAAAAATTACATGTGTAAGATATAATTTGTAAACTTACATACTTACATAGGGAAGTAATTTGTAAAATGCACAAAATTACAATGTAAGGGAAGCAATCAAACACACATAAGTAGTAACTTGCAATTCATAATATTAAAATAAGAGATGAGATTGGTAAAATACATAAATGACACATAATAGGGGAAGCAATATTTAAAATTAATATCACTCAGTAACAAACAATGCATATAATCTTTTGAACCAAAGGTCCCAAAATCCATGCCATTTTCCCCACTTATAAGCTCAATTACATCTTGTAAGTTAAAAATCCAAGACAAAATACTGGTAGTCAATTTTGGGAAGAGATTGATAGTTAATGTAATAGATAATTGAAAGGGGAAATAAGTGAATAAATATATATTCATTAACTCTGAGCTACAATTTTCAAATCAGTATTTGCCAATGATCAGCAGAAATTGAATTTTATCGTGAAAATTAAATACCAATATTAAATTGAGGTATCTTCTGTTGGACTACAAGGATCCTTTTCTAAGGTGAATGTGGCCCTTAATTAACAATATAAAATGAAAATTGAGGACCATTATCTATTTAGATATACATAATGAATACAATGTTCCATTATTAATCAGACATTTTAAACATTGCTTTGCAATTCATGCCAGTTTTTCCCATCACCGTAGTAACCTAAGAATGGGACAGGAACAAAGAACCCAGTGACCCATAAGGGTCCAAACACAGAGAGAATATTTTCCCTTACCGTGCCTTTGTAAACATGTATACCTTTGACACATTCATATCTTGTCTGTCCACATACAATCAAATACATTTGAATGATAAAAAAATAAAAGCAGCTCAATCCAGCTACACATATAAAATATTGAAAGGTGACTAAACTTAGGCTGGATGAGCTGATGATGCCAAACATCCAGAAATACAAGACTAGTGGAGGCAAGTATGAGAGATAGCCCCATGTCTGAAAGGGTTCGTAGTGCTCACTGAGATAATATGACATGAACGTCCAAACATAAAATGATGCCACGCCAGCATAAAGACAAAAAATTGTGAAGTATCTCTGGTTATGAAATCCCACACAGCAGCCTGCAAAGAAACAGTGATGGTCCCTTTTAAGAATGCAGGCCTTGCACAATGGGCAGTGCTTGGATCTAGGAGGGGCCATCATGCCACAGTCTCTACAGAAGTGCCAGTCCTTAATGTTTTTAATCTCCAGCTTCAGCCTTTTCACAATAAAGTCACTTTGAAAATTGATTGTGTGCTGCAAGTCCAATTCATTATTTGTTCCTCTTTCATTTTCGTAAGTATATGTAAATATAGATTTATAATTATTGTTGTTTGGTGTGTCAAACTGTTGATTAGGCAGGTTAGTTATGGAATTATGTATATGGCAAATTTGTTCATCTTCTGCTTGTTCATTAAGCAAAACCGTAGGGAATCCATTATCATGTAAAGGATATGATCCATGTTGATTCCTTGGCACTTTTCTTTCACATGGTAAAATAGATTGATATGACTTGTGCCGCATGCAGATGTAATTAACACACATATTACAAAAAAGAAACCATATCACAAGTTTAAGTTGAAACAAAGTTGCATATTCTGACTGACAATATGATGGAAGAGTTTTTGACAATGTTAAATAGAGTGCTAATATTGAAAATGTTGTGAAAAATGACTGACAGGCAATATTTATAGCCCTCAATTTCCATTCCAAGTTGATGTTCATTTGTAGCTTTCATTTGATTATGAGAAACCTGCTGGATTATTGGGGAAAAAAAAATTAATTTGCAGATAAATCATACATTTCATGGCAAGGAAATAGAATAGAAATTTGCTAATTAAAATTAAAGGCTAAGACATAATAAAAATTAACTAGGGATAGGCGACCTTTTTGGCCCACAGTCACAGGCACATGTGGTGAAAGAACATCTAAAGATACTGAACCAAAGTGAATTAGGCAACTTTGGACAACTAGATTTTGTCCAAAAGAACATTTTAAAATGGGAATATTGTTGAACAATTCAAAATATTATTCAAATTATTCTAAAAATAAAATGTCTACTAATTTGATCAAAAGTAACTATTTTTAAATTTATATACAAGCAGTTGAAATATGTTCATCATAGAGTAATAGTAATATGTTACTACATAGTGTATGATAAATTGCAGATAAAAACTAGTCAGTTAACTTCTACACACACTTACTTAGACTTAAGTAGGCCTAAGACTAAGTATACTATACTATAGACTATAGTTTTAGACTTTAGTATATTATTATAAATTATTAGTAGGCCTATAACTATATCTATATGAATATGATCATGAGTCTATTCCTAACTGTACTATTCGTCTATTACTATACTTTACAGAGTATACAGTATACTAATTAAATTAAGTAATTATACTCATTTATTTCATTATAATCATAATATATCATACTAAATGATATATATATCACTACAATTTACTAAGCCTAAGAATTTATTATTTTTTTAGTATAGTTAGTTAGTTACAGTTAAGTAAGTTAGAAGTTAGGCGTACTCCTACGCCGACCTACGCCTACTGAGCCCCCTGTCACTCAGCACTGCCTACACTGAACTGACACTTCTGAGTGACTATTGATTAATTTAGTCAAATTTAGTGTAATTTCATCTTACAAGTTATAGTTAGAATTAGATTGATAAGTCAGCAGCTTCTATGTGTCTGTAATAATCATTTCAGTTGACTTATTTGTAGTAACTAGTTTACTACTATAAAGTTGTTTCCAATTCGGATTGTTTCGTTTCCATGACTTCTTGACAAATAAAAAGAAAGCGAAAATATTTTAGGTTATGTATTGGAAATGGCTATATTGACCGCGGTGGCAAACGAAACAGAATTAAAGCTGCATTCACTGTTGCTGACAACCTTCGTTCAGTTTAAAATTTTCAATCATCTAAATGAATGTTGTTTTTTAATCCATAAATGAAAAATGTATCTAACATTCTCTTCAACTTCAAGTCAATTTTACTGATACAAATAGTAAAAAGAAATTACATGACAAAAACAGCGTTCGTCGTCACTCAGCACCCCTTTAATATGTGATTTTTTAGAAGAACGCATTGTCCGTGCTGTTCTGGCTATTTGACATTAAATTTATGCCCATTTAAAATTTAAATTATTATAATCTTATTTGATTTTTTAAAATATCTATTTTAAAACTATAGCATTATTAATGAATATGGCATTATTATAATATTTATTAAAGTTAAAGTGATTGTAGTTTGACACTAAATGACACCCCCCCAACCACCAAAAAACGGCACCCTTCTCCCTCCCTTCGCCGTCCCAAAACACACCCATACTGTCACTCACACTTAAGTCCTAAGCTGACTGCAGTCTCCAGCCACATTGAAAAAAAAATTAAAAAATTTAAAATTAATTTCATTAGAACATTACATACTCTCCGATTTAGAGAACAAAAAAGTTTTATTTATATGGTTCGCCGAAAAAAGAGCTTTTTGTTTACAATTTCGCTTAATTACAATGTCTAACGTTTTTTAGGAAAAGGATTCAATATATCTTTTAGCATATTCCTATGTAACAATACTTTTATACATTTTCATAACTCAGTTGTAGGCAATTTCGGCTAATGTGCTTCTGTGGTCCCCTTATTGGGAGTCACTTCCCTTTGTTTATGATAGATTTAGGGTTCGGGTTAGGGTGAGCGACAGAGGGACCAGTAGCGTGCAATTACCGCAATTTCAAATCCAATGTCATCAACAAACCCTATAGTCCAATATGTTGTCGTGAGAGGCGATTTATTTTCTAAACTCAAATGGCCGGTTGGTGCTGTCATCGCTCAAGCTTGCCATTCGTGTACTGCTGCAATTCATCTTTACTACAAAGATGAGGTTACTCAAGAGTATCTCAGTGATCTTGACAGAATGCATAAAATTGTATTGGAGGTAATTATCAAATTATTGATTTAAGAAATAAAATATAATAATATTATTAATAAATTTATTTTAAAAATAACTAAAAAATGACTCAAGAAACGTCTTCTGTCCCTGCCAGGACTAGAGTGACTAGACATAGCTTTGAGGAGTAATAATTATTATAATATTGTAATAATGGTAATTTCCCAGTATTGGTTCCGCAATATCTCACACGGCCGTCATCTTGGTTGCCACGACCTTTAAAATTACATAGAAAATGTTAAATAATAATGAAAACATTTCCTAAATGATAAATTAATAAATGATAAATGTATCCCTAACCTAACCTGAACCCTAAATCTATCCCTAAACTCTAAACCTCTAAAAAAAATATATCCCTAAACCTAACCTGAACCCTAAACAATCACGCTGGGCACTAATAGTGTGAAATAGCCGTAATAATAATTATTAATTAATCACATTTCAATCAAATAAAATGTAGTGATTAGTTTAGGCCTAATTATAAATTGATTTTGATATCTTCTACTGAAGACAAAGTGTCACCAAGTTTTAGGTACAGAACAGGTAGAAAGGTGTACTTGTGATTTAGCTGTATGAGTATGGGTTTTGGAAAGGGTTACCGGAAATTTGATCGAAAGAAATTTCGTAGACGGAAAATTGATCGAACAGAAATTTGGTAGAATCTTTTTTTCAGTTCAGACGTTAAAATTTTCGTCAAATTTCTTTTTGAACGTACTATACTATATAGTAAAACAAAATAATGCGTTCAAAAAGAAATTAAAACGCAAAATTTTAACGTATAAATTAAAAAAACGATTCGACCAAAATTCCGTTCAATCAAATTTCCCTCGATCAATTTTCCATCGACGAAATTTCTTTCGATCAAATTTCCGGATACGTTTGGAAAGAGGTCTTCTTCTTCTATATTTTGAGGGTCCACAATCATCAATGTATTGATCATTCTAGTTCCTATGTTTTGATGCGGAGCTGGAGGCTATACACAGGGCACTGGAGAGCGTGTATCACACACTGAAAGAAAATGAGCTTGCGGGACTCGATGTAGTCGTATTGTCGGACTCATCTTAGATGACGTATGAAAACTGGGCGAACTATGAGGCACGGTGACAGTGCAATGGATCCCTGGCCACGTCAACATCAGTGGCAACGAGAAAGCGGACACTCTTGCGAAGACCGGGGCCGCCCAGCCTCAGCCAGAAACACCAATGACTGGATTGGGAATAAAGAACTGGCTGGCGGACCATTTTAGGAAAAAGTGGTACAGGCAGTGGGTGGACAATACGACCCCAAGAGGCGTCTATTCGAACATGCAAACTCCTAGCAAACAAGACCCATGGTGGGGGTTAGGCCGAAAGCAGCAAAGTTTAGTGACGCAAATGCGCACCGAGCATTGCCCCATAGGCACGTATTTCTGGCGTCTAGACAACAATCGGGATCCCACCTGCCGGCATTGCAACCTGGTCCCGGAAACGCTGGCGCATCTGTTGACCGAATGTCCCTCACTGGAGCTTCCGGGGGAGGCCAGGGCGGAGGGGGAATCCTATGTGAGGAAAATGTTGTATGGCACAGCTCGGCAGATGGAGCTGATTGCCAATTTACTAGCCGGGGCCTTAAGAGAGTGATCTCAGGCCCTCACCAGAATATGTGTGTTAGTTAGTTCCTATGTTTGTAGAGGGAGATCTCAATCTTTATGTACATGGTTTTGAAGAGGATACTTCACTGGTTTAAAGGGCTACTCCGCTATGGTATTAGGAACTGAGGGTAGGAAGGCAGGAGGCAATAGATGCAAATGTTTCAAGTGTTGTCACCTCAAATGTTTCTTTTTGGAAGCTTGTTTCAGTCCCTGATTGTGAATGGCAGAAATGAGCAGTTCCTTAACTGTGTTCTTGCTGTTATGAGCCGGAAGGGCCTGTTGTCGCTGTCTAGGGAGAGAGGAGTTTCTATTTAATGCTGGAGCAGTGGATCAGCCCATTGTCTATCTTGAACATCATGGAGAGCCTGGATAATGGTCACCGTTGTCTCACCCTAAGGGCAGTGACGTCACATTAGGGAATCCCAACGCTTGCTTTCTTAAATTTGTAGGATATGATTTTAATAAAGACTAACATGTTATTATTATCTTGCTTTATTAAGGAGACCATTAACTTCTTATTTAAAACCAGCACATATTCAAACCCAGACATTATAAATCTTTGTGCCATGAGTGTCCAAATATAAACAACCCCCACTGCATGACACCCTCACTAAGTAACCCTTAATGTATAGAGGAAGAAGAAATTCTTTAGTCTTTGAGGCATTCTTTGAAAAAAATATATATTTATACTAATTTGGAGGAATTTTATATATTTCTAATACTGTTGTTCCCTGGATAAATCTTTAGTTAAATTAATTTTGTAGGCTTTAACTCTACTGGTTACAACTGTCAACTTAGCAGAACAAATGTCCAAAAACTAGTACTTTACTGGTTGCATGAGGCGGTGGGACCGGCTCGGCGTTTCTTCTGTTATGGCCATCAGCCGCTGGTAGCGCTAATGTTTGTATTGTATTAAATCAAGTCAAATATTTATATTCCGTTCCCGTTTTACTTTGAGATTTTAATTTACCGACAGGATGTTTATATTCGAACCGCATGCTATCGGCAGAATATTTTTTTCTTATTATCAGATATACTATTTGGAAACCACCAAATAAAAGGCTTTAAATGATTTGGAAATTTAAAATTTATACGGTGGTTGTCACATTTATATATTTTTTTTATTGTTTTTCTTTTGTAAATACGAATTTAACAATTAATTATTTACAAACAAAACTTAATGTTTCAAATGAATTAAGTTTATCTCATAGACAATTCAATTACCTGCAAAATGGTTTATTTCTCATTAGAATATGTTTATAATTAAGAAAACTGCAGCCGATTTTGTACATTCAGCTAAAATGAAAAAAATGTGACCTAGATTCAATTCCACCACAGCTGGTTTTTCAATCTGCTAACTAATCAGTTAAAACAGTATGAATTGTCAGCCCACCTTTATTGAATTGTCATTGTGTTCAAATTTTATTAGTTTATTAATGCAATAAAATGAGATCTGCAATTGCTAGTGGGCACTCCATAAATGATGTGACACATCTGGGGTTTGTCTATTTGTTAGCTTTTGATCATGTATCTTAAATTTTATGACAATGTTGAGAGGGGAGTAAAAAATCTGTTCAAATAGCATGATGTCCTTTATGGATGGCGCCCAACTTCAGTATTTCTTTAGACCCAGATATCCCTGCCAGATTTTAAAAACAAAATAAAGAAAAAATTTCAAGGGAGTTCTCCATAAATGACATCTGCTTTCTTTCCACCCCTTCCCCCAGCCCAGCGTGGCTGATCAATTTTCTACATCAATTTACCTGCAAAATGCCAGGAACAAACAGCCTCACTGACAAAGAAAATATTGGGAGGGGGGAACAAACAAAACAATTTAAGCTCATGGCATCATTTCACAAGCTTGGTTTACCCCCTCCCCCAACTTAATATGCTTTACCGCCTACCAAATTAGTGGAAATTAAAAAAAAGAGGTTTTCATGCAGCTGTAAAGAATATTGAATTTCAATTTTCATGCCATTTTCAATTTGAGGGACTAAGATTCACAAATATCTTAGCCGCCCACTGTCATGAAAACACTGCAGTTTGCCAAAAGTGCCACACCTTTATTTAAAGGGTAAAAAATTTAGCCCAAGGCAGACCGCTTGCTACAGCCTCCCCATTTTTCTATACCAAAGGCCCAGAAACTATTATATATCTCTCTAAAGCCCAGAAACTATTATATATCTCTCTATAATCTACCTATTGTCCCAGTGATGGGTACGCCACAAGTTAGGAAACACTTAAATAGTTTGATTTGTCTTCATTTAATTTCATCGTGCCGGGGTACGTCATAATGATTTCTAAATAGTTTTCTTGGGGAGATGGTGGCTGAGAGCTCATTGTATGAGTACACTTAAGGGTTGTTACTTATTTTTTTTTTAATTGACTTTTTTTTGCATAGGTAATAAATGGATGGCCCCTAATAAAAATAATGCAAATACCATTAACCAAAGAACAAACTTGCTATGTTATTTTATATTGTTTTATTTACACAAATTGTTTGTATCTCATTAATCTGCTTGAAAGCTTCCAACATTTCTTATAATAAGTTAATTGTATTATTGTTACATTTTTAGGTAGGATACATATATATAGATATATATCGAATAGATTTTATTAGTACTTATATTATATGAATGTTTTTTTGTTGTACTGATGAAGGCATTTGCCAAAACATGTGCATGTGTAATCTGTGTAACCAAAATGAAAGCCTTACCTACATTGCCCAGTAATGATTATAGTCACTAAGTTTAAACTTAATCTGCTGTATCCATTGAAAACCTTTTTTTTTTTGAGTCAAAAGAAAGTATCTATTTTATTCTTGATTTTAAGTCTGACTATTGATGAACTGATGACATAGAACAGATTAAACTTGCCCTATTAAATAGCTTCTGTTACGGCCTACTCTTGTTGTCTAGCGCTAGTTATTCTTTACATCTGTGATTCCAATGATGCCCTAGTGATCTGACACCAATCGCACATCACCCAATTAAGTCCACAAAAGTATCTGGAGTTTCATAACTCAATCCTTTATTCATTATATACAAATGTAGTCCCATCAAGAGTCACCAACACAATGTAGTCCCATCAAGAGTCACCAACACAATGTAGTCCCATCAAGAGTCACTAACACAATGTAGTCCCATCAAGAGTCACTAACACATAATCAAATCCTCAATAACACGTATGGAATAAAACTCCGACTAACACAGGTGTTCATCACGTTCTCTCTTCACGGTCTTCCGTTCTTCTCTCACGATCTCTCTCGACTAACTAACACCCTGTCCTTTTACATCCACTCACTTGTTTATTCATATTTCCCTGTCATCCAATGACCATTCAGCCACAATAATACAATTCATAACAACTCATGGACCAAAAAGTGTTCACACTAACAACAGTGGTTCTCACACAACTCTCACCATGCATGAACAACTTTTCATACCGAAACATCGTGCTCCTAAATCTTATTCACAACAGCTTCATAATATATCATCTTCAAAGCAATTTACAGTACTCATAGATAGTATTTGATTTTCATTAGACTTTGTATTTATTCTTTTTTTTTTTTTTTTTTTGTATTGTATAGCTAAATAATTTATTGTTTCCTTTACTGTTTCTTAGGCTAAGGATGAAGAGAGCCTAAACAAGTTATCCGAGACACTCAAAGAGAAAAATATTGACTACAAGCTTTGGTTAGAACAGCCTGAAAATATTCCTACATGCATTGCTGTCAAACCCTACAGAAAAACTGATGTGCAGGCCCTCTTCAAATCATTTAAGTTATTTAAATAGCAATGTATGGATTTTAGTACCCGTGTGTATGATTGAAATTTGACTTGCAAACAATGAGTTTTTATAGTGAAATATGCTTTAGTGGAAAGGTGTATCATATTGTGTATTATATGTTGCATACGTTTTCACAGCTAAGGTATGCTAAAAAAAGATGATATGTTCTTCTGCTTTTGTAACAACCAATTTTTTTATAAAAGTGGAAATAAAAAGTTGTCAAATAATTGAAATATCATGAGATAAATTTTGATCTTTTATTTAGATATGAAATATCATGAGATAAATTTTGATCTTTTATTTAGATATGAAATATCATCAGATGAATTTTGATCTTTTATTTAGATATGAAATATCATGAGATAAATTTTGATCTTTTATTTAGATATGAAATATCATCAGATGAATTTTGATCTTTTATTTAGATATGAAATATCATCAGATGAATTTTGATCTTTTATTTAGATATGAAATATCATGAGATAAATTTTGATCTTTTATTTAGATATGAAATATCATGAGATAAATTTTGATCTTTTATTTAGATATGAAATATCATCAGATGAATTTTGATCTTTTATTTTTTGACCCCTTCGGTGTGAGCAGAAGAGGTAACAATTTCTGAAGAAAGAAAAAAGCTTTTCAATTAAAAAAAACAAGAGTTGTTGTTATCCATACTCTAAATTTAAATATTTCATTGTATTACATCTAGTAACAAAACTAATGACTGGGTACAATGGTGGGTTTGGGGACTATTTGATGAATATTTCCCTGACCCACGCTCTTAAAAATTACATGGTAAGAGTAGCAGTGATAAATATATTTAGACTATGCTTAAAATCTTAACAAACATTTTGTAGGGAAGGTTTAAGTACTGGTTTAGTGTTGACTATAATACAAAAAAAAAAACCAATAAAAAAAACAACTTTCATTTGTGTTAAAGAAATTGTTTTCAACAAGGTGAGTATACTTTTTTTTAAAACTAACTTTCTACAGTTCCTTCCCTTTAATAATAACTCTTACTATCTTAGAAATGAGGCCAGATTGAAGATTACCTCTCTTAGATTATAATTTCACCAATTATCACACGGAAAAACAAATTGAGCTTAATACTACTAGGTACTCCAAACCAATTTTTCAAACTAAACCAATAACATTTTTGAGTGTTTAAGATGAAAGATCTAAGAATTCTAAGAATGTGGACATAAAATTTATGACTTTATGACCATTATTAAGAAAGTTATGCTATTTTTAAAAAACTTTCTCAGGTTACCTTTTATGAAATGACAAAGACCCATATTCATGAGTCAATATCTTAAAATATATGTCACCTACACTCATTTCCTTTACAATACTTACACAATACTATACAGAGAACAAACTCAATTTTTTTCAAGAGTATGGGAAATCAAACTTTTGTAATTTATTGTTGTAAAGATGGCATTTTGTAATATTTTCAAGTTTTTCCAAGGGAGGCAAAAAATCACAAAAATTACCTATTTTTAAAAATTCACAAAAAATTATCTAATTAACTCATAAACATCATTCATATATCAATTTAAAAGAGAATCAAAGATCTATACAAGTATGCATACAAGAACTACTTAAGATAAATAAATATTTGCCAAAAAGCAAAACGGTCAAGGGTGGTAATTTATTTTACACATTTTACAATTTTTTCAAAATATAAAAAAAATAATAAATAACATCCTATATGTTTGAAATCACTTAGGAAGTGAAGATAATAGTAGTCTTCATATAAAATAAGCATATCTGACATTACAAAATACCATTGAATAATAAAAACATTTGAAAAAAGTAGAGTACAAAAATGTTTGTAAAAAAAAAAATTCTTCGAAAGGTACAACACATAAAAGATAAAGAGAATCATAAATTCACAACACAAAACAAGATAATATATATTTTACAACTCTTCGATTTAACATTAGGAAACACACTCTGCGTAAAACAAATTCTTCCGTAGTAAAGTAAAAAAAAAGAAGTGCGCAAAATTGGTGGATATTATTAGTAAACATCACTAACAAAAAAAAAAAATGTACATATTAATATTAATTTCATTCTGAAAATGAATTGTGAGTAAATTAGATAAATGGATGATATCACCACTTTATTTTAAGTTATTAGATTTAGCAATGAGCTTCTGTAGAAGACAGAAATAATATAAACTAAATGCAACGATTCAAAAAGTAATTCAACGGTCTCTTTGTAGATTCTAAAAAACTAAATTTGTAAAAATCAATAACAAAGACATTTGGTTCTCCATCTGACTGTACTGTTGACACTAAAGGTAGAAAGTTGATAGCTCTCTTTGCTACTCCAAAAGAAGATAGAGTGGAAAGTTTGGCCCAGGAAAACTGTTATGTCCGTAAACTTTATGGTCATTCAATTCCCCTAGAACTTCAACCATGGGTCTGACTTTAAATCCTTCTTTAATTTGAGCAAACCAGCATTCCAGCTAAAATAGGAAATTAAAAAGGAAATGCATGAACACAATCACTAGATAGTTTTGAACAAGGATTCAAGGATACTATTACTTTAAAATTAAATATAACTTGCAATTCATTTCAACAAAACTCACGACCAACATCTCACAAAACTACCCCCTCCCCCAACACCACCACCACCAAACATTCACGCCTCTAAATCTAGTTCACAACATTAAGTAGGCCTACCTGCTCCCATGATTTGTCTACTCGTTGGTTTCTTTTAATTTGTACAACTGAAGCAACAGTTTGTTGTCTATAATCAGATGGGGCAAAGGTCTTCTTCCTTTTACACTAGCCAGGAATGTTTGTGTAAGGCATCATAATCATACTGTTCACCAGCTGTAGAAAATAGAGTATAAGTTTAAGTATAATGCACACAGTTTACAATTACCTAAATTACAAAAAAAAAATAAAAGTTGTAGTTGTAACATCTTTAAATAGTTTTATTTCTTCAAATTTTAATTTATTTAAACATTGCTGGTGTGGACAAGACATGAAATTATATATATATATATATAACAAATAAACTTAAAATTTTAAACTATACCAATTAAAGTTAATTATAATAAGCAATCTTCATTAATTACGCTTAAAGCACCACCACTCAACTTTTCAGTTAGAAATTGTTTACCATACCAACGCAAAGCTATGTCACGTGACCCTTTTTTAAACTTAAATTACACGTAGTAACACAATATTTTTCAAAAAAATATTTTAAAATAATAATAATTTGAAGTATCATCTAAAACTTTATGTATTCTTTTGTTTGATAAAACAACGGGGAAAAAATAGATTCAAATTTAAAGATGGGTGGGGTAAATTTACTTCATAATGCTGAATGGCCGTAAAATTCGCGAGGTCGAGGTGCACACAAAAATCAGTAAAATATTATTAATATTTCAAACATACATGCAAAAAGCATATAAACGGAATTTTTAAACAAATAATTCACTAAATTATATAGCTTTTACATACCTGCTAAGCATAGAAGATCCGATAAAGCATCATTTTCTGTCCCGAATGTCGAATGAGTCGGCCATTTTCTCGGCTTCATTCCATGCCGCGAAAGTTCGGTAAATTAAATATTTTGAGGTTCTGTTTGGGGAATAGGTGCGGTCTCGCAAGACTTCATATTTTAGCATTGTTTTCGCATTTTTGTGTAAAAATGGACCAGCAATCTGCTCATGTAATTTTAAAAGCTGAATTTGTCTTAAATCCTATAGAAATCTCAACATTTCTCCGATAATTATAATTTTTTTACATTTCTATTGTATTAAATACAACTTAATAAATACTGGGTGAAAGGTTATTCACTGCTGCATGCGTTAGGCACAATTCTGAGGTCATTCGATAAATAGGAAAAAGCTCAACGCGATCGAAACAGAGGGGGGGTAAAAAACGATCTTTTAAAATGCCGCTAAAACTCGATGCGGTGATGTTTTTCAAACTACAAAAAATATTATTTTACTAACACCAATAGAAAAACAAACACCATATTATTAAAGTGCTTGAATCGATCTTTTAAATGGTATAATTTTTATTAGTATGCATGTTGCAATTGTAAGAAAATATTTTAATGGAAGTTGTGTAAAATGTCCAAAAAACACTGCTTCTCAGCGGTTTGGAGTACCTAATACTACTTAACGTTATACCGTTATATAGTTTTGAAAATGTAATATATTTTTAGATGTGGCTCGTTAAATGAACAATATGTAACAAAGTACCGAAAACCAGTATACATCGATAAAAGAGAGAAATAGATACGGTGTATTAACTTACAGCACATTAAAAGTAAATTAGAACCTCCCGGAAAAGAAATTCTATAAATTGTGTCACGTGATAGAACCATTCTTTAGAACCATTGGAACATTTAAAAAAAAGAAATTTTTTCCAATCAAGTGAGGGGTGGGTAAAAGATTTTGACGCTACAAGTTTAATCAGTGACTTGAGTATTAAAACTAAACAAAAAAATGTTGAGTGAAGAGTGGTGGTGGAACGCTTTAGCTCTTCTTTAAATCTTAAAAATTTGGTCCATACATAGGCTGTACTATAATCATCTAAATTTTTAAAAAAATATATATATTTTAAACAAATTTTGAAAAAGACACTTTTATTAAAAAGCACTAAAAAAATTACAACAAAAATGTATGAGCCACACCGGGATTTTCTTACAATTAATCATATCCACCAAAATAAAAGCGTAGGTGCCAAACATAGAAGGAAATGCTGCAAGAAAGAAGAAGATACTCAGCCTTAAAGATGCATCGTTGTTGATATCCTGTCACGCAGCGCGGCGTTCCAAAGAGTGAGCTCTGTGTTGTAGAAGTTAAAATTTAGAATCTCCATGTCCTCAGACGTTACGCCCCACAACATTAAAGAAAAAAAAGCAAAATGGCGGAAAGCCTGTCTCAATTTTTGTTTTCCTACCATTGTATCGTATTAATTTGTATATTAAGTTTATATTTCGTGTAGCATTTCCATCCGTGTTTGGCGCCCACACATTAAAAAATAAATTTAAAAAATGTGTTCGTGTGTGTG
Source organism: Omphiscola glabra (assembly GCA_964017045.1). NCBI lineage: Eukaryota > Metazoa > Mollusca > Gastropoda > Lymnaeidae > Omphiscola > Omphiscola glabra. Next base: position 21,990,692 of record OZ024806.1, read on the forward strand.
TGTGAACGTTTTAGTCTTTATTATTTTATATATCTTCCATTGTGGCAAGTTATGTCCTGGTTTAGTTGCATCGGGCGTGGGTAATTGTACAAATATGGAGTACAGTTGGAGATCAGGAAGTGGGTCAAACTTAAGACGCAAGATTTCACCCTCGGAGGCCAGTCAGGGTCAGTAGAGGTCACATGGTGAACTACTGACCACGACGGGTTTTATAATCAACAAGGGTTGGTAGTTAAACAAAGTTTCAACCCATTTGAATTTTAGGAAGTGGGTAAAAATTAAAATGAAAGATTTGACCCTCAGGGTGACTCAAAGGTCAGCTGAAGTCATTGATGACCTATTGATCATAAATGGGTGTATGGTCGTCCGGGGTGGGTGCCGTGGTTGCATGAAGTGTCCGCTCAGTGAGACATCAGGAAGTGGGTGGAAGTTGTGATGCAAAGTGTGACACGCAGGGGTGACACAGGAGTCAGTGAAGGTCATTGTTGACTTACTGGTTAGGTACGATTGCATCTTCATGGGGGTGGCTATAGTTGTACAAAGTTTCATCTGAAATGAAGATCAGCAAATTTGTCAATATGAAAATACAAGCTTTTACCCACAAGGTTCATTCAAAGGTCACCTTGTGTCATACTGACCCTGCTGATCATATAACAGGTTTATTTTGTCGCCGGGATTGAGCAATCATTCAAAAAATAAAGTCTATCGGACGAAGGGAACAGGTCAAACATTGAGATGCAGCTCAGTAAGACATTAGGAACTTGGTCGAAATTCAGATGCAAGATATGACCTGCGGAGGTTATTTAAGTTAAGGGTCAGTGAAGATCACTACTGACCCGATGATCATGAAGGTTTGTGCTGTCACCGCTATTGAGAAACCGTGCCAAATTTCAAGTCCATCGGACGAAGGTAACAGATAAAACATTGACGGTGACAAACAAACACGACGACAAAATTGCAATCTAAATGAAAGTTTATCTACAAATATATATATATATATATATACCAAGATTGGCGGTTACCTTATTTTCTTAGTTATTTAAGATTGTTTGCATTCATCCACACACGGCAACCTATACAGTTCACCCGTACTTTGTTCGGTATGTACACGTTTTTCGAGTGGTAAGGTCGTACATAATTCTGTACGGTTTTTCAATGGATTTATAATAGATAGATTCTTCTTTTTTAAATAGATTAAATAGACACGAACAATTTGTTTCGATATAACAATATATATTGAGCTTTAATAATAATTTTACATTACAAATAATTAAACGTTTCGGCACTTGCCTTCATCAGTACAAGACATACAAATAAGTATTAATCAAATTTACATAATACATAGAGAGAGAGATAAATCCTACCTAAAAAATAGAAAACCAGACAGAAACAAGGTCAAGGAAAAAGAAGAATGAAAAGGAAGACATGGCGCAGACGACGCGCGTTTTAAAATCATAAATGGTAATGCACAAAGCTTACTGCCTGTTTGTTTTAGGGGGTCCACTTTCTGTGGATTTATTTCTTTTATTCAAATAATAGTATAGAACTTTGCAGCATTCATTCTAACAATGCTAAAGATTCAGAATGTGCAAATGTTTAGTGAGTGAAACTATGTTGAACATTTTGTTTCTTATTTATCTATTTAGTAATAAATATATTTATGAGGGCACTGTAAAAAAAAATCTTACAGATATGCCGGTATAAATTACTGGTAATTTTCATTCAACGGAAATACAAATTTTGAGAAAAAAATATATATATATATTTAAAATTATTTTACAAACCATGACAATTAAAAATACAAAAGAAAATTATAAAAAAAAAAAAAAAAACCCATTTGTTTCTATTACACTCTCTGATTAATTGAAGGAATGTAATCAAATGGTCGGAACATTCTTTTTTTCAATCTCCCTCAAGCAAGTTTGATCATTTGAGAAAATTAGCGTTACCGGTTCTGGTCTAGGATTTGGACTAAGAACTGAGAACCAATGTACGCATACGAAAAGCCTTCTTTAAAATCGTTGCAATTCTTACAAATAAACTTTTCATTTGATCTGAAACATTTAATCATGTTTGGCTTTTAACTTTACGAAAAAAATATAGTGATGTTTACTAGCGAGACTTGAGTACTTAAGGAATAATTGATTCATTATCTCTTGGTAACGTTTATCATTCCTTAGCACGTGGTATTCGATCCTCGCATTTCATTGGCTACAGTAATACCCACTTTCAAATTGACTCGAAGCAGAGGCTTACCCTTTGATAGGTAATTTGATTTCTAATCTTTGCATTATTCACCCTGCTTTCAATTTTACAATGCTAGTCTCAAACGTTTATTTTCGTTGGTTTATTCCGGGATTATTTTATTTTTATTCTCCTTCAAAACGAATTCCACTACACCAGAATTCATTTCAAATATTTAAGTCGAAAACAAGTTTCCTATTTTAAAAGAATCCATTAATCGCCAGCAGACATCCATACTCGAGAGAGTTGAAAGCATTTTAATTGACCGCTTTGATCTACTCAAAATTGGTGACTAAGTTGTACGTTGTGTTTTTCTCGGTATTTGCACTTATTTGTGGCTGCTCTCATCCCCCACCCTCCACCACAGAGAAGTCTAGTTACCGCGCCATTAAATAAACATGGAGACGTTGTCTGGTCGGACGTGTTCTCAGTCTTGCTGCTTGATCCGCGTGGGGAATGGTCGAACAACGCAAACAATCCAATTCCTAAAGACTCTGAAATTCCAGTCGAGCTCAGCAAATTAGGTTCCCATTAATATCTTAAGTTCCACGACGTCGCAATGCTGCCTTCTGTTTGCCGGAACACTGTCACCCATTTATTACAAGTCCAGAGCATATGAATCACATGATGCTTTCATTTTTCATGACTAGCTCCATCATATTCAATTTTATCATTTATTTTATTTCCTTACAAAAATTTAATTTAAAAAAAACCAGTAACTGCGTCATTCAAATTTTGATATTTTTAAACTTAAACTCAAAACTCAGCAAATGTCAAGAATGAATGATAAATTCAAATGCCCTTTTTTAAAACTTGAACGCAAAGCTCAGCAAATGTCAAGAATGAATGATAAATTAAAATGTCATTTTTTAAAACTTGAACGCAAAGCTCAGCAAATGTCAAGAATGAATGATAAATGCAAGTGATATTTTTTTTAAATTTGAACGCAAAGCTCAGCAAATGTCAAGAATGAATGATAAATTCAAGTGACATTTATTAAAAGCTTCCTGCATTTAGATCTGGTCCATGACGAAACAAGTCCAATTTGTTAGATGTTGCTCCAAGGTAGTTAAGGTAGTTGATCTCCTCGGGCCTAAATTAATTTCTAGATAATGAGTGACATAATTAAAACAACACATTTGTCCTTATTTAACTTAGAGTTATAAAGAGTGTTAGCGTGTTAGAAGGAAATGCAACGACAGAAGAAAATATATCGCAATGTTTAGACTTTAAAAATAGTGAAATCTCTTTCAATTGAAGATGAGCATGGAAAATCGCATCTGAAATTATTTTTATTTTTTAATAGAAAAAGTTGTTACTCAAAAAGTTGCGGTCATGGATCGGTAGCAGTTGCCGGTAATGAGCCTAGAGTCACGGCAGTGGCGTAGCGAGCTTAACTCGCGCCCGGGGCACAATACCTTTTTAGCGCCCCCAATACCTTTTTAGCGCCCCTCTTATTCGAAAACCATACAATATATAGTAAAATATACCATTTGGCGCCCCTTTGTGAGTAACGCCAGGGGCATGATGCCCCCCTTGCTCCCTCCTCACTACGCCACTGAGTCACAGGGTCCACAGAAGGTAAACAATATATATTTTTTTTTTAACGAACAATACAAATCAATAAATTTTGCACTGGTCCCGGATGTCGGTCTGTCCCACGTTTAATTTTGATAGGCACTATTTGGTAATAACGGTATTTTTTTAAAAACTGTTTATCATAGTTTTCCAACCTGGCTTGCTGGGGTGTCATATCAGTGAGGGGGGTGAGAGGAGATTTGCTTTTAAGAAAAGAAGACACATGAGCTGGCTACCATTTAAAAGTCTCTATGTTTTGTATCATTACTTCAATAACTCTCTACAGTAGCAGTTCCCAAACTTTAAGTTTGCCGGACCGGTGAACATTTTTTGAAATTGCATGAGAGACCTGTATTTAGTATTACATTTTCTTTTTGTTTATCCATAAATATTAATATTGTGCGGACCGGGAGCGTAATGTTCGCGGACCTGCGCCAGTCCTCGGACCACAATTTGAGAAACACTGCTTTACGGTATATAATGAATGGAAAGATTATTATAAAATTTATTTGGCAAGTTAATAACATAATAAGATATATCCATTATTTTAAAATGCACTATTACGTCTAAAGGGGATGTCAAATAATTCGCATAGGGTGACTAACTAATTCAAATAATTCGTAGGGGGTCAAAGACTATTCCAATAATTCGTATGGGGGGAAAGACTATTCCGATAATTCGTGGGAGGTGCAAGACTATTCAATAATTAATATGGGGTGAAAGACTTCCAAATATCATTATGGGGTGAAAAAGTAATCAATAATTAATATGGGGTGCGGAGCATAGAAACGATGTGCACTAAAATTATTTTTTGCATTGTCTTTGATGTCTCTACTATGTAAAGTTGGTAGGGAAGTTGCCATGTATTAAAATAATTTAGTTTTCGTCAATTATTTATTTTTGTTTAGACCCGGTAATCATACTGAACGGTGGAGGGAAATGGTTTCTTACAGTTTCAAAGGAATATCTAAACGTTTTTAAAGTATGTGATATGACGTCATGATGAAAGTCATACTCACATGTGCATTTGGAGGACATCGTTAGAATAAGCTTGGATGGCATCATTAGAATAACCTTGGATGACATCATTAGAATAACCTTGGATGACATCATTAGAATAACATTGGATGACATCATTAGAATAACTTTGGATGACATCGTTAGAATAACCTTGGATGACATCATTAGAACAACCTTGGATGACATCATTAGAATAACCTTGGATGACATCATTAGAATAACCTTGGATGACATCATTAGAATAACCTTGGATGACATCATTAGAATAACCTTGGATGACATCATTAGAATAACCTTGGATGACATCATTAGAATAACTTTGGATGACATCGTTAGAATAACCTTGGATGACATCATTAGAATAACCTTGGATGACATCATTAGAATAACCTTGGATGACATCATTAGAATAACATTGGATGACATCATTAGAATAACCTTGTATGAAATCATTACAATAAGGATGAATGGCATCATTAGAATAACCAGTAGAGAAAGGTCGTAATTTAAAAAGAAAAAAGCTAATTGTACCCCACCCCCAATTAGAGACGAGTATCTTGACTACTACTACTACTACTACTACTACTACTACTACTACTACTACTACTACTACTGCTACTGCTGCTGCTACTACTACTACTACTACTACTACTACTACTACTACTACTACTACTACTACTACTAATACTACTACTACTGCTACTGCTACTACTGCTGCTGCTGCTACTACTACTACTACTACTACTACTACTACTACTACTACTACTACTACTACTACTACTACCATTACTACGGTTACCGGAAAATTGATCGAAAGAAATTTCGTCGACTGAAAATTGATTGACGGAAATTTGATTGAAAGGAAATTTGGTCGAATCTTTTTTTCAGTTCACACGTTAAAATTTTCTTCAAATTTCTTTTTGAACGCACTATACGCTGGAGTCCTTCAAAACAAATTTAAAAACTCATCTATTTCGCAAACACCTGCTGGAATGATGATGTCTACAATCTTTTCCAGCTTGTTATTATCTCCCAGCTTAGTTTTTGTACCGCGCTTCGAGCCTTTGGGGATGAAGCGTGATTTTTCAAATGAACTTTATTATTATTATATAGTAAAACAAAATAATGTGTTCAAAAAGAAATTTTACGCAAAATTTTAACGTGTAAACTAAAAAAAAAATTCCGTCGACGAAATTTCTTTCGATCAAATTTCCGGATACGCTATTACTACTATTACATAGTAGACTTCATTACTTCTGCTCCGTTTGAGAACCCCCACACAAAAAAAAGGATAGTTATCTTCCCAAGTACCTCCACTAAATCCCCACCCAGTGAAGTCATTTGGGTAGAGCAGGGGGTGCATTTGCCCTTGAAACTGTCCCCACACCTTGAAACTGTCCCCCACAGCTTGAGACTGTCCCCACACCTGCCAACTGTCCCCACACCTTCAAACTGTCCCCACACCTGCAAACTGTCCCCACACCTTGAAACTGTCCCCACACCTGCCAACTGTCCCCACACCTGCCAACTGTCCCCACACCTGCAAACTGTCCCTACACCTTCAAACTGTCCCCACACCTGCAAACTGTCCTTACACCTTCAAACTGTCCCCACACCTGCCAACTGTCCCCACACCTGCCAACTGTCCCCACACCTGCCAACTGTCCCCACACCTGCCAACTGTCACCACACCTGCCAACTGTCCCCACACCTGCCAACTGTCCCCACACTTGCCAACTGTCCCCACACCTGCCAACTGTCCCCCACACCTGCCAACTGTCACCACACCTGCCAACTGTCCCCACACCTGCCAAATGTCCCCACACCTGCCAACTGTCCCCACACCTGCCAACTGTCCCCACACCTGCCAACTGTCCCCACACCTGCCAACTGTCCCCACACATGGCAACTGTCCCCACACCTGCCAACTGTCCCCACACCTGCCAACTGTCACCACACCTGCCAACTGTCCCCACACCTGCCAACTGTCTCCACACCTGCCAACTGTCCCCACACCTGCGAACTGTCACCACACCTGCCAACTGTCCCCACACCTGCCAACTGTCCCCACACCTGCCAACTGTCCCCACACCTGCCAACTGTCCCCACACCTGCCAACTGTCCCCACACCTGCCAACTGTCCCCACCCCTGCCAACTGTCCCCACACCTGCCAACTGTCCCCACACTTGCCAACTGTCCCCACACCTGCCAACTGTCCCCACATCTTCAAACTGTCCCCACACCTTGAAACTGTCCCCACACCTTCAAACTGTCCCCACACCTGCAAACTGTCCCCACACCTGCCAACTGTCCCCACACTTGCCAACTGTCCCCACACCTGCCAACTGTCCCCACATCTTCAAACTGTCCCCACACCTGCCAACTGTCCCTACATCTTCAAACTGTCCCCACACCTGCCAACTGTCCCTACACCTTCAAACTGTCCCCACACCTGCAAACTGTCCCTACACCTTCAAACTGTCCCCACACCTGCCAACTGTCCCCACACCTGCCAACTGTCCCCACACTTGCCAACTGTCCCCACACCTGCCAACTGTCCCCACATCTTCAAACTGTCCCCACACCTTGAAACTGTCCTTACATCTTCAAACTGTCCCCACACCTTCAAACTGTCCCCACATCTTCAAACTGTCCCTACACCTTCAAACTGTCCCCACACTTTCAAACTGGCCCCACACCTTCAAACTGTCCCCACACCTTCAAACTGGCCCCACACCTTCAAACTGTCCCCACACTTTCAAACTGTCCCCACACCTGACAACTGTCCCCACACCTTCAAGCTGTCCCCACACCTGCCAATTTTCACCACACCTTCAAACTGTCCCCACGCCTTCAAACTGTCCCCACACCTGACAACTGTCCCCACACCTTCAAGCTGTCCCCACACCTTCAAACTGTCCCCACAACTTCAAACTGTCCCCACACCTGCCAACTGTCCCCACACCTAAACTGTCCACATACTTTCAAACTGTCCCCACACGTGCCAACTGTCCCCACACCTGCTAACTGTCCCCACACCTGCCAACTGTCCCCACACCTGCCAACTGTCCCCACACCTGCCAACTGTCCCCACACTTTCAAACTGTCCCCACACTTTCAAACTGTCCCCACACTTTCAAACTGTCCCCACACTTTCAAACTGTCCCCACACTTTCAAACTGTCCCCACACTTTCAAACTGTCCCCACACTTTCAAACTGTCCCCACACTTTCAAACTGTCCCCACACCTTCAAACTGTCCCCATACCTGCCAACTGTCCCCACACCTGCCAATTGTCACCACACCTGCCAACTGTCCCCACACCTGCCAACTGTCCCCACATTTTCAAACTGTCCCCACACTTTCAAACTGTCCCCACACTTCCAAACTGTCCCCACACTTTCAAACTGTCCCCACACCTGACAACTGTCACCACACCTGACAACTGTCCCCACACCTGACAACTGTCCCCACACCTGACAACTGTCCCCCCACATGCCGAACGACCCTACTCCTGCCGACTGTCCCCACACCTGCCAAATGTCCCCCATTGTCAATTTCAAGAGCAACCAGTGATGGCAACTGAAAAAATAAACACCATTTGGCTACAGTGTAGCAACATCCCTACCGTGTAACAGTACAGTTGCTAATGGTAGTGTAATGACGCGTTTAATGGCTGTCATTATTTGGTTATTTGTGCCGTTCAGATCATTCTTCTCTGTAACATATGGCGCTCTGTATGTTCACATATTCGGGAGTCACACTCCTAATACACAGTCTGTCTTTGAAACAGTTGCAAGTTCTAAGACCCTTGCTTATTGCCTATGCCCCCCCTCCCCCTTTTCACAAGAAGTATATAGTGTATGCTGTCTATCATCTTTTCCAGCTAGTTATTATCTCTTAGGTTGGTTTTTGTACAGCGCTTCGAGCCTTTGGGAATGAAGCGTGATTTTTCAAATGAACTTTATTAAATTATTATGTCACGCTGTCATGTCAGTAAATTCACCTCAAAGTAAAAATAACCCGGATAAGATGTGAAAATATCCATGGATATTGGAATGTTGGGGGAAAAGAAGGGTGGAGAGGGGGTTTTCTTATCCGCCAAGCAAATAATCCCTCTCCCCCCCCCCCCCCCCCGGGACATCACACCGAGGACCATTGATGTCGGAGTCGTATTCCAAAGCCCCAGATGCAATTGACCCAAAGTTATAAAATGTATAGGACGTCGCCGGATCAAACAGTGAATTCTCAGGTGGGCCACTAGACACAGACACGGAAATCTGTGAGCCGTAGAGTTATTGGAACACGGTCGTTGGCAACATGTCAGCCAGTATGGTACTGGTATTGAGCTTGATTTCAAGGGTCAACATTGTCCAGTGACGCAAGAGAGTTCAGACTGAAATGGGGAAACATAATGCATCCATCGAAGCCGCAGACTATATGTTTCGCGACCCGTTAAATGATTCTGATGTCAAGCCAATGCTTCCACGCTCTGTCTTTCGTTGTATACTCTTTTGGTGACGTTAAAGAGAGAATGAAGGTGTCAGTGGTGGCGGGAGAGGGGGGGATAGGGATTAAAAGAGAGAGTGCGTCTGCTTTTTTTTTTAATTGTATGGATGTGAGAGACCGAGTTTAGTCTGTTGAATGGTATCGAAAACACCCATACGCACCCACCCAACGCATACACAAAGCTATGAGGAGCATCCCTTGGAATGTTTCAATACAAGACCTTTACATGTCTATCAATACAGACGTTCATTACTGTTGTATCATCGTAGATCTCTTGTCATTAGTATACCAAAAAAACAACAACAACCTACAATCTAACAACCACCTCACCCACCACGTTCTCATAAATTAAAATCATTATCCGACCTTAAACGGGTTAAGAGCCACCCACATTATTCCAGATATTAAAATTCCGCCCCCCCTCCACACACATACACACTAATTAGTTTTCCCCAGCAAAAATATGTACCTGTGTCATGCATCAGACTGTCATACTGTACGCACTGGCGTAGCGAGCTTAACTCGCGCCCGGGGCACAATACCTTTTTAGCGCCCCCCAATACCTTTTAGCGCCCCCCCCCTATTCGAAAACCATACAATATTATAGTAAAATATACCATTTGGCGCCCCTTTGTGAATAGCGCCCGGGGCATGATGCCCCCTTGCCCCCCCCCCTCACTACGCCACTGACTGTACACCTCCATAAAAATGCCTCAGCCATTGAACAGAATATGGAAATAATTTGAGTACAACACGTTGAGAAATGTCCCCACGGGTCATTCCTGGAACCCCCATAACGCCATGTCCACATCCTGGTCTCGCACTGATTCTCGCGAACGTGAGGTCAGACAGGAATGTCCGGCCATGTGAACACGGATAATTTCCTTCTACCGGCGAGCGCTTCGTTACCGTATTTCTTTTGTATGCAAATGGCCGCCCGTCCAGTGTGGCGTTGGGTCAGTCAAAGTAGACGAGGTGCCAACGTTATTTATCCCGATCGGCTCCCCTGCTTCCGGCCTCGATAGAGGGCGCTCATCAATCACATTGGTGGCTCACGGGATGGAATCGAATGACCATAGTACTGCGCAGTCTACCAATCGCGTATTCATTAACATTTCACGTTCTCGCTCTCTCTCTCTCTCACACACACACACACACACACACACACACACGCACTCTCTCTCTCTTTCTCTTTTAGACTTTTGGTATATAGTTACAATTTTCTGGAAAAAAACGGAGGAAAAAAAGGGGGGGGGGGGGTAAAAATCATGATGTCACATATATGGTTGAAATATTTTTTTTTCAAAATCCAAATGGAATATGGCGTTTTGCTTATGGACATATTAATGTCTTAGAAAGTAAAGAAAATAATGAATCACCCCCCCCCCCCCCCCCAAAGAAAAAAACAACAACAAAAAACAAAGAAATTAACAAAATTATTTCCAATAAGTCCTTTATATGCAATTTAACAATTTTATTTTACATTAATATTTTAATGTCCCACCCGCTTTTACACCGCAGATTTCAGAAAAACAAAAGTACATATTACGCACCAAACGCACTTGCGGGGATTTTTTTTGTCCAACCATCTCATTTAGCGCAGTAATCGGGAATTTTGTTACATGAAATTAGGGGCATCGTATTTCCGTCATCTTCCCCTTTTAAACCAGGAGAAACTGATTTTGTTGTCTGTTGGGGCTGGTGAGGGAAGTGGGACTGAAAGAATGTTTTGTCATCGGCAACGAGTCTGTGAGACAAGTTTCAGCTCGAATGTTTGACGGGAATCGTTCAGTTAGCCGTCCCAACATTTTGGAAGTCCGCCGCCCAGCCAGGCAGCCACGAACAAAACCGAAGTTAATATAATAAAGGATTTCAAAAGAACGAATTTCTGACGGAAACAGGGCCAACGTCAGTAGTCACCAAATACTCCAAAGTAAAAGAATTACAAGAAAAACGACAGAAAACTATAAATAAAACTGTAATGAAACCAGTTGTAAAGTAAGCAAGTGAAACTTGGGCTCTAAGAAAAACAAAGAAAATTATAAATAAAACTGTAATGAAACCAGTTGTAAAGTAAGCAAGTGAAACTTGGACTCTAAGAAAAACGACAGAAAACTATAAATAAAACTGTAATGAAACCAGTTGTAAAGTAAGCAAGTGAAACTTGGGCTCTAAGAAAAACGACAGAAAACTATAAATAAAACTGTAATGAAACCAGTTGTAAAGTAAGCAAGTGAAACTTGGACTCTAAGAAAAACAAAGAAAACTATAAATAAAACTGTAATGAAACCAGTTGTAAAGTAAGCAAAAGAAACTTGGACTCTAAGAAAAACAAAGAAAACTATAAATAAAACTGTAATGAAACCAGTTGTAAAGTAAGCAAGTGAAACTTGGGCTCTAAGAAAAACAAAGAAAATTATAAATAAAACTGTAATGAAACCAGTTGTAAAGTAAGCAAGTGAAACTTGGACTCTAAGAAAAACGACAGAAAACTATAAATAAAACTGTAATGAAACCAGTTGTAAAGTAAGCAAGTGAAACTTGGGCTCTAAGAAAAACGACAGAAAACTATAAATAAAACTGTAATGAAACCAGTTGTAAAGTAAGCAAGTGAAACTTGGACTCTAAGAAAAACAAAGAAAACTATAAATAAAACTGTAATGAAACCAGTTGTAAAGTAAGCAAAAGAAACTTGGACTCTAAGAAAAACAAAGAAAACTATAAATAAAACTGTAATGAAACCAGTTGTAAAGTAAGCAAGTGAAACTTGGGCTCTAAGAAAAACAAATAAACTATAAATAAAACTGTAATGAAACCAGTTGTAAAGTAAGCAAGTGAAACTTGGGCTCTAAGAAAAACGACAGAAAACTATAAATAAAACTGTAATGAAACCAGTTGTAAAGTAAGCAAGTGAAACTTGGGCTCTAAGAAAAACAAAGAAAACTATAAATAAAACTGTAATGAAACCAGTTGTAAAGTAAGCAAGTGAAACTTGGGCTCCAAGAAAAACAAAGAAAACTATAAATAAAACTGTAATGAAACCAGTTGTAAAGTAAGCAAGTGAAACTTGGGCTCCAAGAAAAACAAAGAAAACTATAAATAAAACTGTAATGAAACCAGTTGTAAAGTAAGCAAGTGAAACTTGTGCTCTAAGAAAAACAAAGAAAACTATAAATAAAACTGTAATGAAACCAGTTGTAAAGTAAGCAAGTGAAACTTGGGCTCTAAGAAAAACAAAGAAAACTATAAATAAAACTGTAATGAAACCAGTTGTAAAGTAAGCAAGTGAAACTTGGACTCTAAGAAAAACAAAGAAAACTATAAATAAAACTGTAATGAAACCAGTTGTAAAGTAAGCAAGTGAAACTTGGACTCTAAGAAAAACAAAGAAAACTATAAATAAAACTGTAATGAAACCAGTTGTAAAGTAAGCAAGTGAAACTTGGACTCTAAGAAAAACGACAGAAAACTATAAATAAAACTGTAATGGAAACAGTTGTAAAGTAAGCAAGTGAAACTTGGGCTCTAAGAAAAACAAAGAAAACTATAAATAAAACTGTAATGAAACCAGTTGTAAAGTAAGCAAGTGAAACTTGGGCTCTAAGAAAAACAAAGAAAACTATAAATAAAACTGTAATGAAACCAGTTGTAAAGTAAGCAAGTGAAACTTGGGCTCTAAGAAAAACAAAGAAAACTATAAATAAAACTGTAATGAAACCAGTTGTAAAGTAAGCAAGTGAAACTTGGGCTCTAAGAAAAACAAAGAAAACTATAAATAAAACTGTAATGAAACCAGTTGTAAAGTAAGCAAGTGAAACTTGGACTCTAAAAAAACGACAGAAAACTATAAATAAAACTGTAATGAAACCAGTTGTAAAGTAAGCAAGTGAAACTTGGACTCTAAGAAAAACGACAGAAAACTATAAATAAAACTGTAATGAAACCAGTTGTAAAGTAAGCAAGTGAAACTTGGGCTCTAAGAAAAACAAAGAAAACTATAAATAAAACTGTAATGAAACCAGTTGTAAAGTAAGCAAGTGAAACTTGGGCTCTAAGAAAAACAAAGAAAACTATACATAAAACTGTAATGAAACCAGTTGTAAAGTAAGCAAGTGAAACTTGGACTCTAAGAAAAACGACAGAAAACTATAAATAAAACTGTAATGAATCCAGTTGTAAAGTAAGCAAGTGAAACTTGGGCTCTAAGAAAAACGACAGAAAACTATAAATAAAACTGTAATGAAACCAGTTGTAAAGTAAGCAAGTGAAACTTGGACTCTAAGAAAAACGACAGAAAACTATAAATAAAACTGTAATGAAACCAGTTGTAAAGTAAGCAAGTGAAACTTGGGCTCTAAGAAAAACGACAGAAAACTATAAATAAAACTGTAATGAAACCAGTTGTAAAGTAAGCAAGTGAAACTTGGACTCTAAGAAAAACAAAGAAAACTATAAATAAAACTGTAATGAAACCAGTTGTAAAGTAAGCAAGTGAAACTTGGACTCTAAGAAAAACGACAGAAAACATAATTAAGAACATGGGATAGAAACAGTTCTCCAGAAAATATACGGACCAATAAATGAAGAATATTGATGGAGAATATGAAACAGCCTTGAATTGTACAGTCTATATCAGGATGCCACGCTAGTATACGAAACAGCCATGAATTGTACAGTCTATATCAGGATCCCACGCTAGTATACGAAACAGCCTTGAATTGTACAGTCTATATCAAGATCCCACGCTAGTATACGAAACAGCCATGAATTGTACAGTCTATATCAGGATCCCACGCTAGTATACGAAACAGCCTTGAATTGTACAGTCTATATCAGGATCCCACGCTAGTATACGAAACAGCCTTGAATTGTACAGTCTATATCAGGATCCCATGCTAGTATACGAAACAGCCTTGAATTGTACAGTCTATATCAGGATCCCACGCTAGTATACGAAACAGCCATGAATTATACAGTCTATATCAGGATCCCACGCTAGTATACGAAACAGCCTTGAATTGTACAGTCTATATCAGGATCCCACGCTAGTATACGAAACAGCCTTGAATTGTATAGTCTATATCAGGATCCCACGCTAGTATACGAAACAGCCATGAATTGTACAGTCTATATCAGGATCCCACGCTAGTATACGAAACAGCCTTGAATTGTACAGTCTATATCAGGATCCCACGCTAGTATACGAAACAGCCATGAATTGTACAGTCTATATCAGGATTCCACGCTAGTATACGAAACAGCTTTGAATTGTACAGTCTATATCAGGATCCCACGCTAGTATACGAAACAGCCTTGAATTGTACAGTCTATATCAGGATCCCACGCTAGTATACGAAACAGCCTTGAATTGTACAGTTTATATCAGGATCCCACGCTATTATACGAAACAGCCTTGAATTGTACAGTCTATATCAGGATCCCACGCTAGTATACGAAACAGCCTTGAATTGTACAGTCTATATCAGGATCCCACGCTAGTATACGAAACAGCTTTGAATTGTACAGTCTATATCAGGATCCCACGCTAGTATACGAAACAGCCATGAATTGTACAGTCTATATCAGGATCCCACGCTAGTATACGAAACAGCCATGAGATGTACAGTCTATATCAGGATCCCACGCTAGTATACGAAACAGCCATGAATTGTACAGTCTATATCAGGATCCCACGCTAGTATACGAAACAGCCTTGAATTGTACTGTCTATATCAGGATCCCACGCTAGTATACGAAACAGCCTTGAATTGTATAGTCTATATCAGGATCCCACGCTAGTATACGAAACAGCCATGAATTGTACAGTCTTTATCAGGATCTTACGCTAGTATACGAAACAGCCATGAATTGTATAGTCTATATCAGGATCCCACGCTAGTATACGAAACAGCCTTGAATTGTACAGTCTATATCAGGATCCCACGCTAGTATACGAAACAGCCTTGAATTGTACAGTCTATATCAGGATCCCACGCTAGTAGCAGAAATAAAAGAGGGCAGGCTACGCTGGGCAGGACACTAAAAAAGACTGCCACATGACACAGGAGTAGAGAGGGTGCACAACCAAAACCGCAGAGGAAAACGGCTCAAAGGCAGACCTAGGCTTAGAAGGCAGACCTAGGCTTAGATGGCAGACCTAGGCTCAGATGGCAGACCTAGGCTCAGATGGCAGACCTAGGCTTAGATGGCAGACCTAGGCTTAGATGGTAGACCTAGGCTCAGATGGTAGACCTAGGCTCAGATGGCAGACCTAGGCTCAGATGGCAGACCTAGGCTTAGATGGCAGACCTAGGCTTAGATGGCAGACCTAGGCTTAGAGGGATGGATGTATGGAAAAAAGATCTACAGCAGCTGGGAATTCAAGCACGGAAAAGAAAAGCATCAGCTGGGTCTTAGTGGAAGGAAGTGGTGTGGCTGGCCTTCATGGGCTGTACCGCCACAGGCATGAATGGATGGACGTGGGGCATACTGATTCAGCCAATGACGTGTCATTTTAAGAAGGGCACTATTCTTGTTCCGACCTCCACCTGCGTAACCGACAAGATGAATGTTGTCTATCCGTTATGCTCCTATTCATGTTCCTTAGGTTGTTAAAAACAGCATTAGAGAATGGTGAGCTGAATAAATGTCATCAGGCCTATTCCTTACAAACGTAAAGTTAAATACGTAGATGTTTCTTATATATTAGAGCTATTGATCATGAACTTTTTTCAAAACTTGATTTTGTTGATGGTCTTAAGCAGACAAGTTGTAGGCCTGGACGCTTTTCTTTCAGAAATTCATTTAAAAAAAAAAATTCTGACTTTTTAGATCCACGGCTAATCTCTAAGTTTTAAAAATATCTTTGTCTTGCCTAGTTAAGCTCCTCTTTTTTCTCTCACAAAAAGAGCAGACATCTATTTTCAGAGTACTAAACCCGATGTTAAAATGCCTCATAAAAATTCTTTGGGGAAAACATGATATGTTTAACTTTCAGACAAATCACATTGAACTGAGAAGACCTGGTCCGAAGATGCTTTAACCTTTTTAATTATTCAGGGGAAATATAAATATGCTTTGTTTTTTCTTTCTGGAATAGTGACTAATCTCTTTTTCTCCCTCTTTCTCCCCACCCTCTCTCTCCCCTGTCTTTCTTTCTCTCCCTCTCTCTTTCTCCCTCTCTCTCTATCTCTCTTTTATCTCTCTTTCTTTCTGACTATCTTTCTTTTTCTTTTCTCTCTCTCTCTTTTTCTTGCTCGCAAACATTTCCTTTCTCTTTCTTTCTCTCTTTCTCCCTCTCTCCCCCTCCCTTTCTCTCTCTTCCTCTCTTTCTCTCACTTTCTCTCTTTCTCGCTCTCTCTCCCCCTCTTTCTCGCGCTCTCTCCCCTCTATCTCTTGCTCTCTTTCTTTCTTTCTAGCTATTTCTCTCTCTCTCTTTCTTTCTAGCTCCCTCTTTCTCTTTCTATCTCTTTATCTTGCTCTTTATCTCTTTCTCCTCTGTCTCTTTCGTCTTTCACTTTTATTTTTCTCTTTCTTCCTCTTTCTCTTTCTCTTTCTCTCCCTCTCTTTCTCACTCTCTGTTCCTCTCTTTCTCATTCTATCTCCCTCTCTTTCTTTCTTCCCCTCTCTCTCTATCTCTCTTGTTATCTCTCTTTCTTTCTGACACTCATTCTCTTTCTTTTTCTCTCTCTCTCCTTTTCGCTCACAAACTTTTCATTTCTCTTTCTTTCTCTTTCTCCCTCTCTCCCCCTCTCTTTCTCTTCCTTCCTGTCTTTCTCGCTCTCTCTCCCCTCTCCCTTTCTTTCTTTCTTTCTAGCTATCTCTCTCTCTTTCTTTCTAGCTCCCTCTCTCTTACTCTTTCTCTCTCTTTCTCTCTCTCTTTGTCTCGTTCTCCTCTCTCTCTCTTTTGTCTTTCTCTTTTATTTCTCTCTTTCTACCTCTTTCTCTTTCTCCCTCTCTTTCTCACTCTCTCTCCCCCTCTCTTTCTCACTCTCTCTCCCTCACTTTCTCACTCTCTCCCCCTCTCTCTTTTCGATGACGAAGGCGTCCTGCCGACACGTTCATTGTTTTGTTGCGTTCCTCTTTTCCTAGGTTTAACTTTACTTTGTTTCACCTAATTTCTTGTTTTGTTAACCTGATTGCAGTCTCTCCCCTTATTACCTCTCTCTTCCAGGTAGACTTTAAGACAATGTTTAGAAACATTCATTTTTTGTTCAAACTCCCCTCTCATAAGTCTCCTCCCAAACGTGGGAGTGTCGTGACCATGGAAATATTGTGCAGTATTCTCCACACTCCTTCTGCCAGCCCATACAGCTGTAAAGAAAAAGTCCTCACACCTTCCTACTGTTATTGGACCATCCTTGCGAACATAACACATTGTTTTCATACCACTAGTAAGCAGCCATCGTTGTTCCGGTGTTGCTGGTATGGTTTGTGTGTTGTTTTTTTTTTAAATTTATTTTTCGTAGTAGTTATTTAGAGTTTCAAGAGGAAGTTTCTTCATCCTGGTTCAGAAGCCTTGAGCCACACTTACAGAAAGTAATACTGATCAAATGAAATATGTGAAACAATGTAAGGGAATACCTGAACACAAATTACGCAACGAGAACCACAATTATTCAATAAGAAATTGTATCTGCGAGGACAGCAAGTGGAATGTGGTAGACCAGGCCCGTACAACATACGGCCCGCGGGCCACATGCGGCCCACCAGCATCCACCTTGCTGCCCGCGAAGTAACGAAATATGTTTAAAAATTATTATTTTCTTAATTGCTTTCCCCCCTTGTTTTATTTTCTTTCGGCCCGCTCACGTTTTTCATAAAGTATTACGGCCCCGCCTTACATTTTGTTTTGTGCAGGCCTGTGGTAGACCATTGGTAGGTAATAGAGTTAATATAGCAAAAGTTAAGTTTATATTTTCAAAATTGTGATCCTCTTTGTCTGTTCACCGAAGAAGGCTTCTTGCTGACACGTTTGTTGCTTTGTGGTGTGTTGTTGCGTCATTTTATTCAGGTTTTCCCCTATCTTATTTCACATATAACCTTCTACATAGCCTGTTTGCAGTCTATCCCCGATTATTATTATCCATACTAATCTAAGAAGTGCGCTCAATTTTTTCTCAAACAATCAAATATTTATTTCCCAATTTGTTTATAATTTCATCAGTGTCTTAGGAAAGCCCAGGGCGAAAAGGCAGTAGGCAATCGGCGGTACTTATTTCTTTATATTGAGCAGGGCAACCTTTTCGTACAACTTCAGAGATTTTTAATAGAGAGGCCGATTAATTAGAGCCAAACAGTCACTTAACACTGACTTAACATCTGACAACCCCATGAGAAATTACACCCGAAACAATAACAAATGCTTCACTGTGCCTCGGAGTAACACAGTGCAACATAAGCAGTCATTCTTTCCACGCACCATAATCGCTTGGAACAACCTGGACAATACCGCCGTGAACTCGACAACGATCGAAAGCTTCAAGGCCGCCCTGGCATCTGCTAGGAGCCGTTAGATTGGCAACATCGCTTCCCCAACCGTTGCACATATGCCAGTTTATGGATGCAGCAACGTACCGAACCAGAACCAGAACCAGATGGGAGGGGGGCATAGATATTCGCCCACTCCTGGCGGCGCTAACCCTAGCCACGCCTCTGAATATCATTTCAGCTTAAAGCATGTGCCAGTGAGCTGTGTTAATCAGGATCTAAGAAAGGCCTATAACTAAAATTATGATGTAAGCCCAAAGCTCGCTTTCCTGAACTTAGATTTGCTTCGATGACCATATGCTATGAAAAAAAAAGCATTCCTTTAAATGTATCTTTTACACTTTCTAATCATTTATCATTTTAACATATATTTCAGTTTAAAATAAATATTAGCTGTCTGCATTTTCTGTTTCCGCCCAATAAAGAAATCGTATTTGCTACCTCCTCTACTTCAGTGAGGCTTGCATCAATGTCGGCCATCTTGTTTAGAAGTAAACGATAAATGATTTCGATTGGTTAGCTGACAACCTTGGCTTTCCAAATAAATTATTTGATTGGGTTTGGACTTAATTCGTTTTGGTCAAGTTCTATATCAATGTTTCTCAACCTTCTTAATGCCGCGACCCTTTAATACAGTTCCTCATGTTGTGGCGACCCCCGACCAAAAAAATATTTTAGTTAATACTTTATAAGTATATGTTTTCCGATGGTCTTATGCGACCCCTTGTGTCAGGTTCATTAGACCCACAAACGGGGTCGCGACCCACAGGTTGAGAACCGCTGCTCAATATCGTCTATGTCAAATAAAAGGGACGTGTCACTTTCTGATCGTTAAGGGGATTAACTCATAACGTGTATTTATTTAAGGACAAAACCAAGAAAAGGGGAATAACTTACTTTATTTTTTAATTGACTTAGTACCCTTTACAAGTGGCATTGTAACATACATACAAAAATATCCAACACCCACATGCGTACACCAAAATAATATAGACCAATAAACGTACAGCAACATGCATACATCAAACATACACAGTGCTATACATGCGTACACCAACATACGTCCGCAAACATACACAGACAAAAGAAACGTAGCCCACGTGATGCATAACCACGCCTGGCTACAGACCTGTGGAAACAGACTCCCATCTTGTGGTGTACATTTTATTCTATCCGCGAGTCCTGCTCACCGCACACGCCTTGTTTCATTAGCTGGTTGGCTTTAATGGACTAAAGAAATATCTCTAACCTTATTTAGAATCTGGATCACGGCCAAGGTGATTACATAACGAGATAGGTAAGGTGAGATAGATAAAAATGCGGGTTTGGATGTCTTGGGGGACATAATCTCGAAACAAAATTATGCCAAAACGCGGAACGTTCGAGAACGTACGGCATATCTTGGAGCTATTTGGTTTGAGAGGACAAGAACAAAAAATTATTAGGAAAGATAGGAAAGAATAATCGATTCTGTACACAAACGTATCTGTTTAAATTTACAAAATTTGCATGTGGCTGAACCTTTGTTAACGTGATTCGAATATGTCTGTGGGACATATATGCATTGGATAAATTCTTGGTATTTCTTGTCCCGTGAACATGCAAGCAATCTGATCATCTAAACGTTAGAAACCCGAGGTTGCAGAATCAAGGTAGGTAATCGTTCATCCTTGTGACGGCTGTGGACTTCCAGGGGTTGGTTCGTCAGAGTATTCAAGATCGAGTTTGATCACAGGTTTGGTAGAAATGCTGGGAATAACAACGGTATGTATATGAGATCCTGATACTTTGAGGGGGGGGGGGGGTAATGCGTGGATAGGGGTGAGGGGCGGGTGACTCCCTCACAGGGGTTGACACAAAATGTAAAGCTGTAAATTTAACAGAATGACACCAGAACAGAGTGACACCGGAACAGAATGCAACCAGAAGAGAATGACGAGGGAAAATAATGACACCAGAACAGAGTGCCACCAGAGGATAATGAAACCAGAGCAGATTGCCACCAGCACAGAGTGCCACCAGAACAGAGTGCCACTAGAAGAGAATGCCACCAGAACAGAGTGCCAACAGAACAGAGTGCCACCAGAACAGAATGCCACCAGAACAGAGTGCCACTAGAAGAGAATGCCACCAGAACATAGTGCCAACAGAACAGAATGCCACCAGAGCAGATTGCCACCAGCACAGAGTGCCACCAGAACAGAGTGCCACTAGAAGAGAATGCCACCAGAACAGAGTGCCAACAGAACAGAATGCCACCAGAGCAGATTGCCACCAGCACAGAGTGCCACCAGAACAGAGTGCCAACACAACAGAGTGCCACCACAACAGAGTGCCACC
This sequence comes from Omphiscola glabra, assembly GCA_964017045.1. Classification (NCBI taxonomy): domain Eukaryota; kingdom Metazoa; phylum Mollusca; class Gastropoda; family Lymnaeidae; genus Omphiscola; species Omphiscola glabra. Next base: position 22,011,873 of record OZ024806.1, read on the forward strand.
ACAACAGAGTGCCACCAGAACAGAGTGCCAACACAACAGCGTGCCACCAGAACAGAGTGCCAACACAACAGCGTGCCACCAGAACAGAGTGCCAACACAACAGAGTGCCACCACAACAGAGCGCCACCAGAACAGAGTGTCACCAGCCCATACTGCCAAGAGAACAGAATGCCACCAGATAGGTGGTCACCAGTTTGTGGATGTCTATGGGAAGTCTGTAGGGGTGGCACCATCAGTTTATCGCACTGGCGGGCACCATCAGTTTACAACACTTGGGGCACCATTAGTTAACAACACTGGAGCAACATTAGTTTAAAACACTTGGGGCACCATTAGTTTACAACACTTGGGGCACCATTAGTTTACAACACTGGAGCAACATTAGTTTACAACACTTGGGGCACCATCAGTTTACAACACTGGAGCAACATTAGTCTACGACACTTGGGGCACCATTAGTTTACAACACTGGAGCAACATTAGTTTACAACACTTGGGGCACCATCAGTTTACAACACTTTGGGGCACCATCAGTTTACAACATTGGAGCAGCATTAGTTTACAACACTTGGGGTACCATTAGTTTACCGCACGGGGGAGTGGGGGGCATTATCAGTTTACCGCACTGGATGACATTATAAGGGTGAGAATATGTTTGAAAAACGACTTCGGGTTTCTAAAGTAGCCATATTTGTTTTAATTAAATGTCGTTAAAGCAGGGGCGTAGCTAAGATGGGGTAGGGGGCTGATGTCCCTGGGCGCCAGACTATTTAGGGGCGCCAAAATGTGCTTTGATACTATTTTCTTTGAGAGTTGAAAAAAGAAAGGGAGGCTCTTTTTAAATGAATCTTGTCCCTGGGCGCCAAACACTCTAGCTACGCCTCTGCGCTAAAGTTGCTAGTATAGAAAGCAACTCTTATGTTAAGCAAGGTTGAAAATGTGTATGACATCATGTAGCCAGTTTGGCTGTATGTGCCAGAGAGAATAAACATTTGGACAATGAACAGAATAATGGCTAGATTCATTTGTGTTACTGACAAAATTTTCACGTGGAGAGATAAAACTGAACACATTCAGGGATATCAGGAGAGATAAAACTGAACAAATTCAGGGATATCAGGAGAGATAAAACTGACCAAATTAAGGGATATCAGGAGAGATAAAACTGAACAAATTCAGGGATATCAGGAGATATAAAACTGAACAAATTCAGGGATACCAGGAGAGATAAAACTGAACAAAATAATGGATTTCAGGAGAGATAAAACTGAACAATTAATGGATATCAGGAGAGATAAAACTGAACAAATTCAGGGATACCAGGAGAGATAAAACTGAAAAAATTAATGGGTACCAGGAGAGATAAAACTGAACATATTAATGGATATCAGGAGAGATAAAACTGAAAAAAATTAATGGGTACCAGGAGAGATAAAACTGAACATATTAATGGATATCAGGAGAGATAAAACCTGAACAAATTAGGGGATATCAGGAGAGATAAAACCTGAACAAATTAGGGGATATCAGGAGATATCAACAAAACTAACTAGATGACATCAAGCAAAAAAAAAAAACCCCTCAGTTTTCGAGGAATTAATTTTTTTCGAAAACGTGAATTTTTTTTAAAATACAAGATCGTGTATACATTTCACTTAACAACGGACGTTCATCTGATGAAGATAATATGTTTTGTTTTGATATAAGGTATACCTTCATTTCGTGAAAATGTATACCTTTGATACGTATTCCCTCTGATAAGCGAGTATTTCTACATATACACACACACATGCAGTACATGCACACAACACTACGTATATACCTAAAGCAGAAACGTCAAAATACGATTTTCGCTGTGTCGCCAAGAAAGATGAAACCAAACCTTTGAACAACTTGAGACTCACTGGTCCAGAACATTGATTTACGACCCATTTTCTCAAATACCGACGGACTGATAAACAGTTTTTTCTCTTTCTCTCCCTCTCTCTCCCTTCTCTTCATTTTTTATGGTATTTATTAATTCTGGTTGGAAGTATGCCCCGTGTCTGCCAAGAATCAAATGTCCGCCATATTGGGATGTTTGATGAGAACGAGGCCCATCCATCGCGCGCTGCTATGCATGCGAATGTCGATATGTCTAGACCCTGGCTAAACGAGACCCGGCTTGATTAGGTCGGTCGGTACTCGGGGAAGGGAAGGGTGGACGTTACAACACCCGTGATGCCTATTCATTGTGTTAGGCCACCACTGACAGTTTGATGATGATTTGAAAGCCCCTTCATCTACAGGTGGTCAGTTGTTTTTTTTTTTATTGCTTTCAAATTTACGTCCCAAACTAATTTTTTTTAATGGGTGAAAAATGTTTTCTAAGCTTTCCATGATTCGGGGTTTTTTTGCTAGTTAATTATATATATATATTTTATTAATCTGATTAAAAATTCGAATCTCTTTTATACAGCGAAACAAAATCATTCAATATTACTTCATTTCGAAATTTCCAGCATTTTTTTCTCTTACTATTGAGTACTTTAGAGTACATAATCTGTGATGGTATTACAATTCAGACACCTACTTCAAAGTCCCCTGTACTGTCCCCTGTACTGTCCCCTGTACTGTCCCCTGTACTGTCCCATGTAATGTCCCTTGTAATGTCCCATGTAATGTCCCCTGTACTGTCCCCTATTCTGTCCCCTGTACTGTCCCTTGCACTGTCCCCTGTACTGTCCCCTGTACTATTGACCGGGCAAACCTCGAGCTCCTGTTAATTAAGGTTATTTTGCAGACGATGCCATTGAGATCCACTGGATGTAAGTATCCATGTTTTGCCGAGGGCGTTTAATTTCTCTTGTATAATCTAAAGCTTATCTCCCTGTTCGAGTTGATGAATGGCTTAATCCGGAGGCTATTTAAGTCCTAATGTTTTAGCTGGGCGTTAGCAGACACCGGCATCACTCTATTGGACTCTGCATAACCGATTCCCAGTCCAACGCTAAACCGGCTTTATCAAAAGTCGTCTCTGTGAATATAGGTGACACAGGGTGTCACCATGATGTCAGTGGTTGGCTATATTCCGATGCAAAGACCGACCGAATGTGATTTTCTGGTTTAAACTTTTTTTAAAAATGACTTTCGGCCTAAACCGAAGCCAAAACCAAAAGCTTAACGAGACTTTCGGCCGAAACCGAAAGATATAGTATAACCCAGCACAAGAATTAAAGCTATAATGTCTTGAAACAATGCTGCAATACAAAATTCCACATTATCATCAAGACTTTAGTAATCCTTAATCCAGTAAGTAATCCTTAATCCAGAAATAATCATTACGAACCTACACCTTCAGTAAGAGTCGTTTAGTGGAAGTTATTTTGGTCGCTAATTGGTTAGTAATTGAAGTCAAATTATATGAATGTTGTAGTTCAGAGACAAACTTTTCTTTGCGGTAGTTACATTTGATCAAGACAACATTTATGTGCGTTATCAAAATGATTGTTATGAAAGAATGAATTGAATACACCTAGGGATCCCAAATTTTATTTTAGAAAGAACAAAATTTTTTTTTAAAATAACAATATAAATATGATCATTCCCTTGGGGTATTTTTTTCTTCACAAAACTATTTACTTTTGCCTCAGCCTAATTGATTTTTTGTTTAAATGGAAATATTGGACAAATAGATCATCATGCGGCTGCGAGTAGTCATGCATCATACCAAGACAGCCAGGCATCGGGCAGTAATGAATATCGGATTTCCGACCGACAGTCAGAGTGACAGTCTGACTTCTGGTACACGGACCGAAAACCTAAATCAATTTCGGCCGAAACCGAAAATCAACCGAACGTTAACTTTTCCTTTTTTTCGGCCGAACCCGAAGCTACGCCGAAAATGATCGTGTGGAAACTTTCGGTGCGCAAACCGACGCCGAAATTCGATCTGGCCTCGGTTCTGATCATAACCAACCTGCAAGTTGTCACATATGTTGCACCTCTTCCTCCGGCAAACTCCTTTCATTTTAACGGTGAAGAAACCACCAATAAAGGGAAATTCTCTTCCAATTCAGAGTCGCACCTATAATGGGACTGGGGATGGTGAGGTGGGTCGAAATGGAAAGGAAAAAAAGGGTGGTGGGGTAAAGATTCGGGGCCATTAATAATAAACATTTAGCTTCTTTGGATCCATTTTAAAGATTTTTATTTTAAGTCTACATCAGACGAAGTTTCTAGATCCGCCCCTGCTCTATATGAATTAGGAAGTATGCATTATCAGTGAGCGTTGTGATACCATGTATGTATTATTCACTCTGTCTCTCACTCTCACTCTCTGTCTCTCTCACTCTTTCTCTCACTCTCTCTCTCTCTTCCCTCTCTCTCTCTAGCTCTCTCTTTCTCTATCTCTTTCTCTATCTCTTTCTCTATCTCTTTCTCCATCTCTCTCTATATATATATCGCTTTATCTCTTTCTTTCACTTTCACTCTCTCTCTCTCTCTCTCTCTCTCTCTCTATATATATATATATATATATATATATATATTAATATATTCCAACCCCTCCCCACAATAACCTAATATTTCCTTCAGATTCATTGCCCATGTGTGAGAAGTGAGGGATGTGTTAGTAGGCCTCTATAAAACATGTCATTGCCCCAGTATCTGTGTACAACAGCCATGCTGATCTCTTTGACTGACGTCACTTCAGTTATAAAAGTACACAGTCATACTCTCTTAAAACGGCTTCGTTTTTAGGGGCTGTTTAATTCACTCATTTAATCCAAGCATGATAAATTGGTGTGCACGACTCTTTCAGCTGTTAGTTACTAGCCCTGACTCGCAGGCAGTGGATTGTGACACAGATGAAGCTCTCAGAGTTTTCATATTCCCGCAGTGATTGAACGATTGAATGTAGCTCAACTTTTGATCTCTAGGAGAAATCAGCTATTTTTATTTTAAAATCCACTTTCTGAAATATTTTGTTACTGAATGACGACATCTGGACATCCGGGCATCTGGACATCTGGACGTTTGCGCCGTTAACAAGTTCAGTTTATTAGTTGTTTTTTTAAAACAAAAATTAAAAATACTGATTTTTAACAGATGCAAAAGAATCTTTATAAAACTGCCTTTTAACGGGATTTATATATATTATAATAAGAGCCTTTTACATCGTAACCGAAGACTTAAAAATGTCAGACTCCCATGTTCAGGCGACAAACGCAGTTCTGAGATTTAAAAAAAAGGAAGTACGCCAGCAGATAAGTCGTTTAGTGATTGTCTTGCCGGGCCCACCCCGGGGGTGATGAACGAACTCTTGGACTAGGGCTCCTATCTGGTCCATCGGCCCGTCAGTTCCACAATACATTGGGGGACGGATCCGGGACGACGTATATACATGATACGTCTGTCTGCGGGGCGGTGCTAAATTGTGTTTATTGTCAAGCTCGGCCCGATATCAATGTCATTTTATTGTTGGACTCGTATGGGCTATGGGGGGGGGGGTGCTGTGTGGCCCCAAGCTACAGGACTATGAAGACGTCCTCCCTCCCACTCTCCTCTTGCACTATAGGGAAACGTGGGCACGCATCGTTTTTTTAAAAATAATACTGGGATTCTGGTTGCTGGTTGGAGGCTGGTTATGATACAACCACAATTGCAAATATTACACAGCCACCACTACATATCCAACATTACATATAACACAGGCACCATTACATATAACACAGGCACCATTACATATAACACAGCCACCATTACGTATAACACAGGCACCATTACGTATAACACAGCCACCATTACATATAACACAGCCACCATTACATATAACACAGACACCATTACATATGCAACATTACATATAACACAGCCACCATTACATATAACACAGCCACCATTACATATTACACAGCCACCACTACATATGCAACATTACATACAACACAGGCACCATTACATATAACACAACCACCATTACATATAACACAGCCACCATTACATATAACACAGCAACCATTACATATAACACAGCCACCATTACATATAACACAGGCACCATTACGTATAACACAGCCACCATTACATATAACACAGCCACCATTATGTATAACACAACCACGTATACAATTAATACAGCCACCGTTACATATATATCAGCAAGGCCTGTCTGCGATGGCTAAAGATGGTGCCGGCATTCAATGCGCTCCGTTATAAAACTCAGTTCACACGATACAATTTTGTGTCAAATATTTGTTTTATCGCATTATCTTTTGTGCGTAATTTGCGGACACAGCTACGAATTTGATCAATTACCGTACATAACAACTAAGAATTTTATCAATTGCCGTACATAACAACTAAGAATTTTATCAATTACCGTACATAACAGCTAAGAGTTTTATCAAATACCGTACATAACAACTAAGAATTTTATCAAATACCGTACATAACAACTAAGAATTTTATCAAATACCGTACAAGCAAAAGAGGAACTGAGGTTTAGAGTTTTGATGTTTCCACAGATGAGAACTGACAAATTCTCACATTTCATAATATCAATTAACAAAATTAAGTCATGTGATCGGTCTTATTTTGTTAGTTCTGTGAAAAACGTAGTTGCAGTCCAATTTGGTCGATTTCTAGAGAACTTTTTCGGTTAAGCAAATAATGGCGTGAAAGATTTCAACATATTTATACAATTTTCGGAAGCCAGACGTCAAGGAGGATAACTGCATACATGATGGCAAACTACTGTTATAATAAGCTGGACTCTCCCAGCTGACGACACCCTCAGAAGTCTCACAATAGAAGATTCTTTAGTGACGAAAAGCTGGAAAATGTGTACCATATAATCATGCTCGGTGCTTTTTGCTTGAAAATAAGCACATTTCTCTTAGCACACTTTTCTATCAATAATAAATAGTATTTATCAGAAATTGAGATATGTTCAATATCTGTTGAGATATGTTCAATATCTATTGAGATATGTTCAATATCTGTTGAGAAATGTTCAATATCTGTTGAGATATGTTCAATATCTGTTGAGATATGTTCAATATCTGTTGAGATATGTTCAATATCTGTTGAGAAATGTTCAATAGCTGTTTAGATATGTTCAATATCTGTTGAGATATGTTCAATATCTGTTGAGATATGTTCAAATCTGTTGAGATATGTTCAATATCTGTTGAGAAATGTTCAATAGCTGTTGAGATATGTTCAATATCTGTTGAGATATGTTCAATATCTGTTGAGATATGTTCAATATCTAAATAAAAAAATCTGGAGGTGACAGATAAAAAAATGGTTGCCTATATGATAAATGGGTTAAATTTACACAGAAAACAGTTGAACATTTAGAGTATATATGTACCTTAATTTACCGATGTGTATAATTTGTCACCATGTCTTTGCAGGCCTAGATACTGCGATATGTTTTAATTGAAAAGTTAGCCGATGGCAACAATCCACAGCATCTAGATATTACCTGCATTGCGCCACAAGGATCGATATTGTTTTCCGACGTTTGTACGCCAATCCGTGCCGTGCCCATGGCGTAGGATCATTATTTTAAAACGACAGAGGCATTTCAGATAGCCGACGTTTCGGATAGCCGACGTTTCGGATAGCCGACGTTTCGGATGATTGACGTTGTACTGTAGTTAGCCACAAAGGACAAATAAATGAAGGGCTGCGTTCAAGTTGTGTGAAGGAAATAATGGAACAATGTGTGTTGAAGACTGCATCGAAAGACAGGACAATGCAAGAAGAACGTTTCGGCCAAGAGCCTTCCTTAGCAGACAGGACAAATGCAAATACGACAAGAATTAGAAACTATTTGAAAACTTAAGTAGCTAACAACCATTTTGACCACGGCTTATTTTTAATAGCATAGATTCCTATATGCAATGTCTTGTAAACACCATCACTACATCTACCCCATCTCCACATCACCTCCATATCTACACCGACCCATATCTACATCAGCCCCATATGTACAAGCACCCCATATCTTCATCTACCCCATATTTACATCCAGCCCATATTTACAGCCACCCTATATATACATATACTCATAAACCCCATAAATATTTCCACCCCATAATACATCAATCATTTATTTAAATTAGGTCCCCCCCGCCCTCGCCCCCCCCCCCTTTTTCAATGTTATTCTTAACATCGTTGCATACATTTTTGTCGTCTGCCTTTAAAATTTAATGAGGGGGAAAAAAGCACAGAAATGCCCAAACATTGTAAGAAAAAAAATCTCTTGGACAAACCAGACGCGATCACAACCCCTCCCCCCCATCCCCTTATATACAGTATCTGCCTGGCTCGCCCTACCCCCATAGTATCTGCCCGAGCCCTCACCCCCACCCCTCATTGAATACTTGCGCACAACAAAAACCAACTAATCTCCTGGTAAACACGAGCAGACGGTACTAAAGGGGGAAAATACTATTTCCAAACCAAAGCATTGTTACCCGGCGAGCCCCTCGACCGGAAGTATCACATCTAGAGATGGCCGTCTACGATGTGACGTCGCGCTTTCGCTCTTTCCGCTGATTGGTTTATTAAATTGATCTTCTGAACATCACGTCCGTCGGTCCGCGTTGCTACGGTTGTCGTGTTTCAGACACTAGGACAATGGTCCTGTACTCTAGGACAATGGCTCTTGGTCAGGACATTTTCTCCCCGTCCGGCCGGCTTCCATGGACGTCTGCTGGCACTCAACCCTCGCAGACTCTTGAACAAACAATCGGACACAAGCAATGACTAACATCGGGTTTTGATTTGCTGCAGACTCCCAGACAGTGCAGTCGTACGCCCCTGGTTTGGACGGCAGCAGAAAAATAGTAGCGAGCCATTGAATATTTTAGTGGGTCTGATAATGGGTTGACGAGATTGTGGGCCGAAATCACTCGTTTTTGTGCGGGCGGTTGTTTGCGGGCATGAATTTTATGATCGTGGACCGAGTAGTGTGCTGCTTTTTGACTGGAGTCAGTTTATGACGGTTTATCTGTGTGAACGTTTTATGTGAGATAGGTTAGGAGTTAGAAGGCTCTGCTTTGAGACGAAAGAACGTATCAATACCACTGAAGAGATCAACTAACGATGTTTAAATATAGGGCGTTAATGATGTTGTTAATGATATTTTTTAAACATTTGAAAACGTTCTTCTTATTTAGATTTGTGCATTCGCCTTTGAAAATGATATATTTTTAACATACCTTTAACGTATCCTTAGCATATCTTCAACATATCTTGAACACATATTTAACATTTCTTTTTTGATCTTTTAAATTGAAACTAGGGCTTAACTGGATGCAGTTTTTTTACACCGAGTCTGAGTATTTTGTGATAATAACCGGAGGGTCCAAGCAGGGCCGACCCTAACAATTGCGGGGCCCTATGCGAAACGGATTGCGCGGGTACCCAGTCTGGGTAGGAATAAGAATAATAAGTGAAAATTAAGATTTTGTATTAGAAAATAAATTCGGGGCGGGGCTTATGAAAGTGCGGGGCCCATTGCGGCCGCATAGGTTGCAGTGGCCTAAGGCCGGCCCTGGGTCCAAGTGTTACAAAAACAAAAAGGAGCTAACTTCTCATTTTCTATTTTAAGAAGATATGCCTACAGAAGTCCTACACTCTACCAACCGGCCTTTAAACAATCGTCCTATAGACAGTCCTACACCCTACCTGCGTTTAAACCATAGTCCTACAGATAGTCCTACAAACAGTTCTACAACAGTCCTACAGATAGTCCTACAGATAGTCCTATAGATAGTCCTACAGACAGTCATACAGACAGCCAGTCCTACAGACAGCTAAAATACAGTCCTACACCATACCCGCAGTGGCGTAGTGAGGGGGGCATCATGCCCCGGGTGCTACTCACAAAGGGGCGCAAAATGGTATATTTTACTAAAATATTGTATGGTTTTCGAATAGGGGGGCGCTAAAAAGGTATTGGGGGGCGCTAAAAAGGTATTGTGCCCCGGGCGCGAGTTAAGCTCGCTACGCCACTGCATACCCGTGGCACTTTATTGATTAATATAATCGTCGCCTCCGAACAAATTCAAACTTTTTACCCGAGTTTAACCGTCACCCAAGACGCTAGCAGCTGGACAGCCTCTTTCCCCCCCCCCCCCCCACTCAGTACCAGTAATATAAAACATGTTGAGTAAAGGGAGGGCCGGTTGTGAAAAGGACACAGGACACACCAGAAGCAGTATAATTCTAGGAGATGTTACAATGCTTTGCGTCTTGTTCCGGGTCTCTGTTCCAGGCGTCTATCAGAAGGGACATAACTGCGCAAGCCACCTCTCTTTCGGTCTACACTTGATTTTAGAGATGATCCACACATCAGATAAAAATAATAATAATACATCCTAATTTTCGAGGACTCTAGTGAATGTCTGAAAATAAAGCCGAGCATCAAATGTCTGCAATTTCGGAGATGAAGAGTTCCATTTAAAAAAAAAAAAAAAGTTGAGTTGTTTTGTTTCCGGTGATCGACATTAGCGGTTGAAGGTCAGAGCAGATTGAAAGCAGGTACAGACAGGGCACAGACAGTGCACAGGCATCAACAGACAGGTCACAAATGCTGACAGGTATAGACAGGGCAAAGATAGGGAACAGACAGGGCACACACAAGTACAGACAGGGTACAGACATCTGCAATGAAAATTGAGATTAAAATTATTTAGAATTTCGGGTCTTCAAATCCCCCCTACCCCCCCCCCCTCAGCCACCCCCTCTCTGGAAGCCTTACCGTGTTACTTTCAAACTTTAAATATATCAAGTTATAGTTTATCTAGCTGTTTTCCAATAGTACAATTTATTTGAACTGCCATTTGCCTGATATGGACATTGGTTTAGACCTCTTAACCATGAACACATGTGGTCGATTAACATTTTTTTGAACTAGTCCGAATTAAGTTTCATATCGCACATCCACCAAATGTTTACAGAAAATCTACTTGGACGGAAGCATTTTCTGAGGTCCATTCCTACCCGTGGCTCCCACCACTGAATCCGCTTCTGATCTCACCACGTAATCCACGAACTCAATTTATGACTACCAACAGACAAGGCCGAGTGTCTCGCCGAGACCTATGGGGACCTCCTCGTAAAACTTGAGCCCATTGATATTCCATGGCGAGCCAGAGATATAAACTATTAGAACTTGACAGATTGACCAGTACTTCGGCACCCCTCTTTACCCCACCCTCTCTCCAATCAGTCTCTCCCCCAGCCTCTCTCCTCTATCCTCCCTACCCCACCCTTTCTCCCCCTAGTCGTCTCTATACATCCCCTTTCTCCCAAACTCACCATCTATCTCCTACTGTCAAGGGGGAACTTAGATTGCTACAAACTGTTTTGCTGGTGCCCGAGAGCTGTAGAAATTAGGGAGAAGTTTGGGGTAGAAAGTTGGAGAGACGTTTAGTGAGATGTTCGAGAGAAGTTTATGGAGAAGTTGGGGGACAAAAATGGAAAGAAGTTCAGGGAGAACTTGTGGAGATATTGGAGAGAAGTTTTTAGAGAAGTTGGGGAGAAGTTGAAGAAAAGTTTAGGGTGAAGTTGGGGAGAAGTTCGAGAGAAGATTAGGGATAGGTTGGAGAGAAATTTAGGAAGAAATTTTGGGGGAATTAGTTTTGGAAATATACGGTGAATATTGCAAACAGTTGTGTTTGTTTCATGTGCAGCTTAAATCATTGTCGAATCAGTAAACAGTGGCTGCTGAATAGCTTTTAAATGCGTTTGTTAAAACTCCTTTGTTACGCCAGCTATAGGCTCAACTCTTTTGACCGTCAGCCTTCAGCAACACAAATTTATTCCAGGAACATATTTGCGGGACAACATTTACAGACAGCCTCTTTAAATTCGCTTTCAACTGACAGCCTATGCCAAGCAGACAATTGTTGAAAGACTTTGACAGGAAAACTTTAACTCGCAATACTTTGCAAGATACATTAGGAAGACAGTATATTCACGCGACATAATAGGCCATTGATTCTGTACCCGGTAGTCGAATAGTCCCAACTACCATCTCATGAGCTTTAGAATCATGGAACCTTGTCAGAAAGACGTTGTTCGACTTGCTTCGCGGTAACCTCTTGTAAAATTCAAAAGACTTTGTAAGATGTCATTAGAGCAGAAAATTTGTCCGGTGCAACTAAACAGTTTAATAGTAATGTTTTAATGGCAGCGTCAGTCATGGATTTTCTATAGTTATAATTTTTTTTTTACGTATTGCCTTTTCAAGGTATTTACAATTTTTGCAATGGCCCGCAAAAAAAAAAAAAGGGAGGGGGGTATTTTTAAAGCTATACTTCATATTATGTTCTTGTATGTTTATGTCTGTATGTTTTCGTTGAAATCTTTGCAACTATGAGTAGTTTGATACCTAGCTTCGGTGATATTATTTGTAACTAGAGAGCACAAATACTGGTAGACTGTGTGAGGTACCATGGTGAACCGAGGCTTGTTATGCCATGGTGAACCGAGACATGTGATGCCATGGTGAGCTGAGACATGTGATGCCATAGTGAACTGAGACATGTGATGCCATGGTGAGCCGCGACATGTGATGCCATGGTGAGCCGAGACATGTGATGCCATAGTGAACTGAGGCATGTGATGCCATGGTGAACCGAGACATGTGATGCCATGATAAACTGAGGCATGTGATGCCATAGCGAACTGAGGCGTGTGATGTCATGGTGAGCCGAGACATGTGATGCCATGGTGAACCGAGACATGTGATGCCATAGTGAACTGAGGCATGTGATGCAATGGTGAACCGAGACATGTGATGCCATGGTGAACCGAGACATGTGATGCCATGGTGAGCCGAGACATGTGATGCCATAGTGAACTGAGGCTTGTGATGCCATAGTGAACTGAGGCATGTGATGCCATAGTGAACTGAGACATGTGATGCCATAGTGAACTGAGACATGTGATGCCATGGTGATATGTGACTGCTTGACATGGGCGGTTCATTTAATAGCGTTAGTTGATTTATTTTTTTAAAGGAACTTTTAAATCACTTTTTTCGTCTTGACCTAATTGTGCTCCAATGTAGCACTCTGGCGTCCACCACTTCTCTCCACGTTTTTTTTGTTTTGTTTTGGTATTGACTTCACCCCTTAAACGTTTAACGTTCTACCAGCAGCCGACCCCTCCCTTGATTGGGAAAGTGTTGTTTCCGTTCTATTGTTCCTAAAGAATGCTATCAACTGATACAATGTATAGTATTTCTTTTCTGTAGGGTTCTAACTCTCTCCCTATTAAAAAATATTTTCCCTATATTCCCTAAACATTTACGAGCTGACGTATGATACTGATAGGAACATGACAAGTTTATACTCTTTCTTTGCATATATATATATACATATATATATATATACATATATATATATATATGTTTCTATATTTCAAGGTTTATACTTTTTCACTTGTGCTGTAGGTTAAGATATTGTTTTTTTTTTTTTAAATTTTACATTTGATTTTGTGTTTTTTTAATATAAATGTAAAAGTATAATGAAATTGAATTTTGTTAATATCACTGGTCTTAGAATCCTTTTTCTTTACGTACTTGGCATTCTGTCTTTTGATATGTATTGTACAACGATGAGTCGATTGTTTTGTCACGTGATAAGCGTAAGTACGAGTAAGACTTCCGGTAGGCTGTCTGCAACACACTAGTCGCTCACAAATTTTTTTTCAAACAACTTTCTTCCTTTAATCATAACTGAATTCTAATTATTGTCACATTTAATGAATGTCATTAAAAGAAACGCGGGTATTCAAGAATATTTTTAAAAGTAAAATTTTTAATTAACACTGGGGGAAGCGCTGATGGAGACAAACATTGTGCTTTAAAATTAACGATAATGGCAATGGCTGATCAGCTGTTATCTGTTGTTATGTGTAGCAGAAAGCCTACCAATCGCTGGTACGTATCACGTGACAAAACAAGGAAGTGACTCATCGTAGTCCATTGTACAACACAGAAGCCGAATCTTAAAACTGTTTAAATTTGGATAACATCTTAACGGTACGTAACAGGAGTCTTAAAACACAATAATGTTCTAGGAGTCAGGACAATGGGAAAACTCTTCAAAGATTAAATCAAATCTATACTGGTATGTAATAAAATATATTTATAAATGTGTATATTATTGATATGAGTAAATGCCATTCTTAACGCTGTAGCTAAATATGATTACTGTTGATATAAATAGTCGCATGTCATATAGAAAACACTGTTGCTATAAATAGTCGCATGTCATATAGAAAACACTGTTGCTATAAATAGTCGCATGTCATATAGAAAACACTGTTGATATAGTCATATGTCTTGAAGAAAACACTGTTTATAGAAATTGTCGCATGTCATATAGAACACAAGAATTATAGAAATAGTCACATGTCATATAGAACACAATAATTATAGAAATAGTCACATGCCATGAAGAAATTTTTTTTAATATAAATTGTCGTGTGCCATATAGAAAATACTGTTTATATCAATAGTAGTATCCCATATAGAAAATAATGTTGACATCAATAGTCCCATGTCATGTAGAACACACTATTTATAGAAATAGTCACATGTCATGTAGAAAACAAGGACGATTACATTTGGCTAATGCGAAGAGATAGCACCGTGACTTCGTTAGGGTTACATTTAGGGTTCAGGTTAGGTTTAGGGATAGATTTAGGTTTCAGGTTAGGTTTAGTGTTACATTTAGGAAAAAATTTTCATTATTTTTAAACGTTTTATTCTTAATTTTAAGGGTCACGGCAATCAAGTTTGGCGGCCATGGTAATAAACGCGGTGCTATCTCTTCGCATTTACACATTTTTTTTTGAAAAATTTGAAAGCGATGACGATCCCTGAAGAATCCCTTTATTACAGAAATCGATTCGTTTACTGGGGAGTATTTAAAATATTCCCTGGGATTTCAAACGTTATCCTTAAGGACATAAATGGCTTTTAAGACTTGTATCAGGCTAATCCTATATCAACACAAAGTTACGATCTGGTAACATGCTAATAAAGAGCCCTGATGCGTGACCCCATATCGCTTTTAACATACACGACTTAAGCGATGCTGTCCTCACCTACAAAGTGTAGCTGTTTAATTTCAGAGTTGGAGGAAAAAAATCTGATAGAAAATAATATTTGATGCAAAATTGATAAATTTGACATACTTGGTTTCTTCATAGTGTAAAAAAAACCCTCGCCTGTATCTCGTTCTGGGTGCCTGCCTGCTCGTTTGTAGCGGACATTTAAGATATTTGGAGATATTCCTGCTCCACTTGTCATTCATTGGGACAAAAAAGGATTGGCTTAGATGTGTGACAACGGGTACCGAGACTGGTGGCATCATACGGGCACTAGGACTGGTGAAATCATACGGGCACTAAGACTGGTGAAATCATACGGGCACTAAGAATGGTGAAATCATACGGGCACTAAGACTGGTGACATCATACGGGCACTAAAGCTGATTACATAATTCGGGCATCAAGGCTCGTGGAATAATACGGGCACCAAGGCTCGTGAAATCTTACGGGCTCCAAGATTGTGACAACATACTGGCTTCAAAACGCGGGACAACATAAGGGCATCAAGGCTCGTGATATAAAAGGGCAGCAAGGCTGCTGACATCATAGTGGCACCAAGAATGGTGACAAAATACGTGCATTAAGGCTGGTAACATCATACGGGCACCAAGGCTAAGGACATGATACGGGCACCAAGACTGGTGAGATAATACGGACACTAAAGCTGGTGATGTCATTCGGGGCACCAAAGCTGGTTACATTATACGGGCACCAATACTGGTTACAACATATGGGCACCAAGACTGGTTATAACATACGGGCACCAAGACTGGTTACAACGTATGGGCACCAAGGCTGGTTACAACATACGGGCACCAAGGTTGGTTACAACATACGGGCGCCAAGACTGGTTATAACAACGGGCACCAAGGCTGGTTACAACATAAAGGCACCAAGGCTGGTTACAGCATACGGGCACCCTTAGGCCAGGGGCAACATGCGGGAGGATTATAGTGGACTTTAATAAAAAAATTACGTTGGAAACAGCAAAATGTAATTGTCAAGTAATTGCCAAGTAATTGTCAAGTAATTGCCAAGTAATTGTCGAGTTTGAACTCTCGTATGTGAAGAGACATTTCTTGACACATACAAATTATAAATTTGATTTAAAATTATTATATTTTTGTATAAAGCCCCTCGACATAGAAAACTGGAGGCGTCTTCGCTTAATGATGACGCCTTGTCTCGTCTTGAGTCAATCATAAAAATAAAAAAATTAGTTATTTCAAAATAAATGAAAAATTTAATTGTAAAAGGTTTTCAAAACTAAAAATTCCTTGAAAATATCATTGTCCTCGTAATCCTTGCACCAGAAAGTGCTTTGTTTTAATTTGCGCCTAAATTGTGCGTAAATCATTATCTAGTCTTATTTCTTCGCTGCAAGATCCCAGGGGATGCGACTCTTATTTGATTCCTCAATTTCAAAATTTCTTCACGGCAAGATGCCAGGGGATGCGACTCTTATTTGATTCCTCAATTCCAAAATTTCTTCACGGCAATATGCCAGGGGATGCGACTCTTATTTGATTCCTCAATTTCAAAATTTCTTCACGGCAAGATGCAAGGGGATGCGACTCTTATTTGATTCCTCAATTTCAAATTTCTTCACGGCAAGATGCAAGGGGATGCGACTCTTATTTGATTCCTCAATTTCAAAATTTCTTCACGGCAAGATGCCAGGGGATGCGACTCTTATTTGATTCCTCAATTTCAAAATTTCTTCACGGCAAGATGCAAGGGGATGCGACTCTTATTTGATTCCTCAATTTCAAAATTTCTTCACGGCAAGATGCAAGGGGATGCGACTCTTATTTGATTCCTCAATTTCAAAATTTCTTCACGGCTAGATGCCAGGGGATGCGACTCTTATTTGATTCCTCAATTTCAAAATTTCTTCACGGCAAGATGCCAGGGGAAGCGACTCTTATTTGATTCCTCAATTTCAAAATTTTTTCACGGCAAGATGCCAGGGGATGCGACTCTTATTTGATTCCTTAATTTCAAATTTCTGCACGGCAAGATGCCAGGGGATGCGACTCTTATTTGATTCCTCAATTTCAAAATTTCTTCACTGCAAGATTGCAGGGGATGCGACTCTTATTTGATTCCTCAATTTCAAAATTTCTTCACGGCAAGATGCAAGGGGATGCGACTCTTATTTGATTCCTCAATTTCAAAATTTTTTCACGGCAAGATGCCAGGGGAAGCGACTCTTATTTGATTCCTCAATTTCAAAATTTCTTTACGGCAAGATGCCAGGGGAAGCGACTCTTATTTGATTCCTCAATTTCAAAATTTCTTCACGGCAAGATGCAATGGGATACGATTCTTATTTGATTATTTAATTTCAAAATTTCTTCTCGGCAAGATGCAAGGGGATGCGACTCTTATTTTATTCCTCAATTTCAAAATTTCTTCACGGCAAGATGCCAGGGGATGCGACTCTTATTTGATTCCTCAATTCCAAAAAATGGCAGTTAATTTTTTTTTTTTTTTTTTTTTAAGCAAGAAAAATCTTATTTTAGGAAAATATTTATTTGAATGGCTTTTTATAAGTTTTGCAGAGTGAGAAATTATTCCAAACTGCACCCAAGACAAATCTCTTCCACCTGTACTATACCGACCCATTCTCACCCCATTTTGACTGATAAACAACGCTCGATGCTGCTGGGTGCCGTTCTTGGCTGGACAGGGGCGTAGATAGTACTTGGGTGGGCGAGATCAATATTTTTGCAAAGCTGTTTTTAAATTAATAATTTTATGTAGATCTGTTTTTTTTTTCTTTTCTTTTTACCTTTTTGCCTAATTTTTATGTGAAGCACGGTGAGCCCAGCCCTAGGCTCGGGTACCCCGTTATATAAGTGAGCCTAGTCCTAGGCTCGGGTACCCCGTTATATAAGTGAGCCTAGTCCTAGGCTCGGGTACCCCGTTATATAAGTGAGCCTAGCCCTAGGCTCGGGTACCCCGTTATATAAGTGAGCCTAGCCCTAGGCTCGGGTACCCCGTTATATAAGTGAGCCTAGTCCTAGGCTCGGGTACCGCGCTATATACGTAAGCTTAGCCCTATGCTCGGGTACCGCGCTATATAAGACCACTTTAATAATATATATATACCAGTTGTTTTTTTAATAAATTAATGCATCTTTAAGTTAAAATTTTGGCACAAAAAGTGCCCCCCCCCCTTTTTTTCCTCTTGTTCTTCGTGAAATCTTATGCAAAATACTTCAAATGTAGTGTTGGTGTTGTTTACAAACTGTGACATTATACTTCATTAATAATTAACTAAACCACTACTATTAAATCTCAAAATGATCGTGTTTTTTCTGTAACATAGAGGGAACCTGTAAGGAAAGTGAACAGTGAGGAGATAGCGTGAACACATTCTAGGACAGTGGTTCTCAAACTTCCAATGCCACGACCCTCTAATATAGCTCCTCTTGTTGTCGTGACCCCCAAACCATTAAATTATTTTTGTTGCTACTTTATAAATATGTGTTTTCCGGTGGTCTTAAGGCGACCCCTGTGTAAGGGTCGCTCGCACGGCCCACGGGTTGAGAACCGCTATCCTAGGACAATGATTGCTTCTGTGAGTTTTAGCGTGTACACATCCTAGGACAATGATAACGTCACATTTAACCGTCACAACTGGATACTGTATCAGGACGGAGCTCATTGTATTACGACGGAGCTCACTGTATTAGGACGGAGCTCACTGTATTAGGACGGAGCTCACTGTATTAGGACGGAGCTCCTTAACATGCGTCAAGAAACACGATCAACTTTCTTCATCGGCAGTCGTGTAACCTGCATCAAGGGACCTAAACACGGTAGATTTTGTTATTTGGGGTGCCCTCAAACAAAAAATTCAACCTTTTGTGGCAAGTGTGCAACAATAGAACAACTGAACTTGACCGTTGTTCAAGGTTGGCCAAAATTGTAACAGGATCATTGAACCAGCCAGTGGAGCCATTTAGAAATGGAAAAAAAAAAAAAATTTCCGACCGAAGAGTACAAACTCGTTAAAAAAATGTTTACAACGGAAGAGTACACATTGGTTTTAATTTTTTAAATCAACTTTTAGCAAAGTGTTTCGGCAGTTTAAAACTACCACAAAACAAAAATCAATAAATATTTTGTAAATTTATACAAGAGAGTCACTACTTTCATGTGCCATCAAGAGAGTCACTACTTTCATGTGCCATCAAGAGAGTCACTACTTTCATGTGCCATCATGTATATTATTTTTGAACGTTTCATTTGGTGCATTGCTGTTCACACCTTGGCTGTTGCTCCCACTAAAGTCATTGGCTGTTGTTCCCAAAAACATCCTTGGCTGTTGTTCCCAAAAACATCCTTGGCTGTTGTTCCCAACAAAGACCTCGGCTGTTGTTCCCAAAAAACATTCTTGGCTGTTGTTCCCAACAAAGTCCCTGGCTGCTGTTCCCAAAAATCATCCTTGGCTATTGTTCCCAACAAAGACCTTGGCTGTTGTTCCCAAAAACATCCTTGGCTGTTGTTACCAACAAAGACCTTGGCTGTTGTTACCAACAAAGACCTTGGCTGTTGTTCCCAAAAACATCCTTGGCTGTTGTTCCCAACAAAGTCCTTGGCTCTTGTTCCTCACAAAGTCATTGGCTGTTGTTCCCAATAAACATCTTTGGCTGTTGTTCCCAAAAAAAAACATCCTTAGCTGTTGTTCTCAACAAAGTCCTTGGCTGTTGTTCCCAACAAAGTCCTAGTCTGTTGTTCCCAACAAAGTCCTTGGCTGTTGTTCTCAACAAAGTCCTAGGCTGTTGTTCCCAACGAATTCCTCGGCTGTTGTTCCCAACAAATTCCTTGGCTGTTGTTCCCAACAAAGTCCTTGGCTGTTGTTCTCAACAAAGTCCTAGGCTTTTTTTCCCAACAAAGTCATCGGCTGTTGTTCTCAACAAAGTCCTAGGCTGTTGTTCCCAACGAAGTCCTAGGCTGTTGTTCCCAAAAAACATCATTGGCTGTGGTACCCAATAAAGTCCTTGGCTGTTGTTCCCAACAAAGTCCTTGGCTGTTGCTCCAACAAAGTCCTTGGCTGTTGTTCCCAACAAAGTCCTTGGCTTTTGTTCCCAACAAATTCATTTACTTTTTTAATCTGTGTCTTAAAACTTCTAGCTAGAAAGCATAAAAAAGTATATATTCTGGAATAATTCAAGGCAGGTTTAGTCAAAATATCTTTTTATAGGACATATTCTATTTATAAAAGGTGTTACCGAATTTTATCATTTTTAGGAGAGGGGGGGGGGGGGGGGTTGGTCACGTGATTATATGGTTCTCCAGGAGAGAGCGAAAGGCAAACATAGCTCACCTTACACATTCAATAAAAAGCAAACAAAAAGGATTTTTTTGTTCAAATGAAATGTAATTATTGTTTGCAAGAGGTAATATTAGGGGTTGGACTACAACCCATACAATTACTTTAAATTATGCTTACATCAGTATAACACACAACAATTTTTTTTTTAATCCTTTCTTCCTTTTTATCTTTTTTTATTGTAGGTAGGTAAGTTAAATCTTTTCTGTCAAATCTAATTATTTAAATTCATTAGCAAATAGTTTTTGTTGATACTGTTGAAGGCATGAGCCTTAACGTCATAAATTCGTAGTTTGTCTTTTTAAAAAATTAAAGCTATACTCTTTTGATTTATAAAAGCAATTGTCAGAATTGTTTGTGTTTTGTTTATCCATCTGTAGGAGAGCATATTTTAAAAATCTGTCTTAAAATCCTCAATTATTTATTGGAAATGAGCGAAACAAAGTATTGGAAAACCTGAGAAAAAAGAACGCAACAAAACAACGAACGTGTCGGCAAAAAGCCTTCATCGGCGAACAAACAACAGTAAAAAAAAAAAAAAAAAAACAGAATTAAATTTTGTTGCGCTCTTTGTTTTCCAGGTTTTTCCAAACTTTGTTTCCTCATTTCCATTTTTCTAACCTGATTACAATCACTCAATTATTGTACAGCTTGTTTTATTTTCTACTCTATTTCTTTAAAAATCCTTAACGGCGCAGAATTCAATGATGTTATAAAACATGACGGCATGACTATATTCTAATATATGACTGTACCGTAATATGACTCTACTGTATTATTTGACCATACTGTAATATATGACTGTATCGTAATATGACTCTACTGTATTATTTGACCATACTGTAATATATGACTGTATCGTAATATATGACTATACTGTATTATTTGACCATACTGTAATATATGACTGTATCGTAATATATGACTATACTGTATTATTTGACCATACTGTAATATATGACTGTATCGTAATATGACTTTACTGTATTATTTGACCATACTGTAATATATGACTGTACCGTAATATGACTCTACTGTATTATTTGACCATACTGTAATATATGACTGTATCGTAATATATGACTATACTGTATTATTTGACCATACTGTAATATATGACTGTATCGTAACATGACTTTACTGTATTATTTGACCATACTGTAATATATGACTGTACCGTAATATGACTCTACTGTATTATTTGACCATACTGTAATATATGACTGTATCGTAATATGACTCTACTGTATTATTTGACCATACTGTAATATATGACTGTATCGTAATATGACTTTACTGTATTATTTGACCATACTGTAATATATGACTGTACCGTAATATGACTCTACTGTATTATTTGACCATACTGTAATATATGACTGTACCGTAATATGACTCTACTGTATTATTTGACCATACTGTAATATATGACTGTATCGTAATATATGACTATACTGTAATATATGTCTGTACCGTAATATATGACTATACTGTAATATATGACTGTACCGTAATTTATGACTATTCTGAAATATATGTATGTACCGTAATATATGACTATACTGTAATATATGACTACTGATCTGAGGGAAGATCTTGTGGCCAGAACTGGAAACTGACGAGTAGCGATGGTCAATTTCTCTCACGTATGTAAACGGGGCAACATCAATGGACGCCAGCAGGGCGGAGTGTGTCGGGGCGCCTGCAGAGTGACCTATTTTCGCTGGGAGCCCCGAGGTTTGGTCATCGACACAACGCAACAGGCGGCAAGCATTCCTGTATCGGGCGACTGACCAGTCGTCTGCTTTTGAAAGGCGGGCTACCGAGGGGGTGGAGGGGGTGTGGTGGCAGGCGAGTTGAGAAGTCGCCAGGGGAAGGTGGGGGTGGAAAGGAATTTATTGATTGGTGTGGATCAATAACTGTGCCGCCCTCATTAAGTCCAATCAATGGTCGACGCGATGTCCCGCAAGCTTTCTTTTCGCAACCAGTTTGTGGGGCCCTCACTTAAACACAGCGGCTTTGTTCAGCAATGACAGGAGAGATAACGTTTGAAATAAATGAACTGAATAAGATCAGTCAAACTAATTTGGCGATTTCGGCACGGGTGTCTAAGACAGAGAGGGAGGCAGAGAGGGAGAGAGAGAGAGAGAGAGAGAGGGAGAGAGAGATGGAGGGATGGGGAGAGAAAGGGAGTGAGAGAGATAGAGGGACAGGGAGAGAGAAAGGGAGGGAGAGAGATAGATGGATGGGGAGAGAAAGGGAGTGAGAGATATGGAGGGACAGGGAGAGAGAAAGGGAGTGAGAGAGATAGAGGGACAGGGAGAGAGAAAGGGAGTGAGAGAGAGAGGGAGCAAGCGATAGAGACGGTTAAAGATAGAGTGAGCGAGAGGGAAGAAGAGGAGGAGAGACAGACGGAAGGTTGAAGAGAGAAAACGCATTAGAGACAGATTACTTTTACGTGACGAAGTTGAGTCGGAATCATAAAGAAGTAAACTGAAATGATTGGTGTCATTCCGCGGATACAAGGGTTTAAGAATATGAATGTAAGTATGTTTTTTTTTATGTTCACATCTTCAATAGAAGTGTGTTAATAGATTGCATCTCGAATAAAACACACATTGTGCCATAACCGCTAAACACACATTCCTTAGCTACTGAACAGAGAGAGACAAAAAAATGCGGGTGAGACAGACAGAGATGCGGAAGAGACAGAGTTGAGGGGGAGACAAACACAAATATGGAAGAGACAGACCGAGATGCGGGTGAGACAGACCGAGATGCGGGTGAGACAGACCGAGATGCGGGTGAGACAGACAGAGATTTGTGAAAGACATAGAAGAGGGTGAGTGAAAGAGAGACAGACAGAGATGTTGCAAAGACAGACAGAGATACGATAGAGACAGAGATGAGGGGGGGGGGGCAGAGAGACAGACAGAGCTGCACACCCAAAAATGCGTGGTCCGGTCACAACAAAAAAAAAAAAGAAAGAAGAATTATGTAATCCTGTTATGTAGCGATAATTAGGGTCCTTAAGTAGGATCACGCTATAGTGGAGCTTTACATCACGTGTGAATGAATATGCGACATTTCTGTAAGGGGTCGGTCGTCAAATTACGTCACGCTAAAAATGACCTTTTTCTGACCCCCTCCCCCCCTGTCATGATGCGTCACAAACTCTTTACACCCCCCCCCCTGCCGCCGCACCGTGGCACGTCGCACCAAATAAAATCAACAGATACATAAAATTTTCATAACTAAACTAAGATTTTATTTTATTCTTTAACTTTTCCCCCCATGATTGGATTAAGATGTCGTATTATTGGAAAACTGTGACGCGAAACAATGAAGTCGTCAACAAACCGAATGTAAACATGACCACAACTGTTTATGGGTCATTTTCCGATATGCCCCAAAGGTGTGAGCGACTGAGTTTCATAGTACCTATAACACCTGAGGCAATTTCGAACCGAAATTAATGTTTTTAAAATTGATTAAATAAAAAATAATAATTTCAAAATGTGAAAATTTTAGATTAAAAAAAAGGTGCCTTCACAAATTATTGACACCCCCTCCCCCCCCCCCGTGTCACAAAGTGTCACAAACTCTCGACCCCTCCCTTCCCCCTTAAAGTGAAGTAATTTGTGAACGACCCCTAACCACGTCACGACCAAGTTATTTCCGACTTCTCTTAATTCCCAAGCACTGCCTAACTCTAACTTATCTCTAGGATGCTCCATTCAAGATTTAGTTTCATTTTTGTTACTCTTTGTCGGAACTGTTCGCTGACGAAGGCTTCTTGGCGATCCTTAGTTATTTTGTTGCGTCCTATTTTTAAAACCCTTATATTGGCTTCACTTTTGTTCTTGACGGAAGGTTAATTAACCCACTTCCCGTCAGCCTGTCGATCTGAAACTTGGTACATAGACTAATATTGTTGATGACAACATATTCTATCGAATTTTCAGCCTTAACCCCCACTACCGAAAAATCAGTTTTTCCTTTTTATCAAGCGCCCCCCCCCCACCTCCCACCGACCCCAGTACTCGATATTACATTTTATAAAGAATTTATACAAAAAAAACTATTTTTTTAAATTTTCTTTTATGTTTAGCTTTTGCCGCTCCCTGAACTACATATCTCCATTACGCATTGTGGTGGGGCGTGCATACAACTGTGCGTCATTGTATATCATACGTTTGTGTCTGGGAATGTGAGTTTGTTTAATCAACAACATCCTTCCCATCATTTCTAACATCATCCCCACAATCAATCGTAACATCATTCCCAACATCATTCCCAACATCATTCCCAACATCATTCCCAACATCATTCCCAACATCATTCCTAACATCATTTCTAACATCATCCCCACCATCAATCGTAACATCATTCCAAACATCATTCCCAACATCATTTCCAACATCATTCCCAACATCATTCCCAACATCATTCCTAACATCATTTCTAACATCATCCCCACCATCAATCGTAACATCATTCCAAACATCATTCCCAACATCATTCCCAACATCATTCCCAGCATCATTCCCAACATCACATCAGTGACCTAAAGAAACTTCAACTACTGCCCAGATTTAACAACAACACCTACCTTGTCTGAGCTACACCAACATAAACACCTCATCTCTGTCATTGACAACACCAACGCCACTGCCTTTATTTGAATGGTCAATCGTGGACAAGAGCTAAATTAGGTACGGTGCGAAAACTGACCACAGTCCGTCAGTTTCGGTGAGTCCCTGGTAGTTAGGGTCATCGGTCCACGCTCACTCCCTGGCCGTAGTACATCGTCTGTGTACCGTTTGCCAGGTCAGAGACCACCCCCCCCTCCCCACCTTCCTTGAGTAATTAAACAAAAACTTTTTTTTTAAGCAACGAAAAACTTTAAAACCTTCAGATTTGTCCCCTTTTGACTCCTCACTACGTCCCATGACTTAAGAAATTTGAAGAGGATTTTTGTAGGGGGCGGGGGTTCTTCACATGCGGGTTGGACTTAAGAGAAGGACACACGCATTGAAGGTTGTCCTGGGCTTTCGTGATTTCAAGTCAGTATTTATTGCTTGGGAGATTAAAACAATAATTTATTTCATCTTTGTTTTTACGGGGTTATAAACTATTTTTAGCTAAAATATGTAATTATTATTATTTCATTATTATTTCATTATTATTTCATTATTATTTCATTATTATTATTATGATGAATTTTATTATTTTGGTTTTTGTTGTTGTTGTTGTTATCATAATCATTACTATTACCATTGTGCTCTTATTCTTATTATTATTATATACAATAATCATATAATTATATTATGAAAACATTCATGTTTAACTAATATACAAGACGATTTATTTATTCAAAGAATGTTTTATATAGAAGAATACAATTGTAAAACAATATGCCATATGCAACAATAATAATTATAAAGAAAATATTAAAATCATTTTAAAGGCTACTATTGTAATTGTTGTTGTTAAGAAATAGTTCCTACATTATTTAGAAAACCGCTTCTTCTGCTACACGTTGGTCAATATTTAAGCATATGTAAATGTCTTACAACGAACGAAATACATGAAACTATCAAAAGGATGCTACAGTTAAAACCTTAAAATTAAAATATCAACAGGATGCTACAGTTACAGTCTAGAAATAAAACTATCAACAGGATGCTACAGGTACAAACTAGAAATAAATCTCAACAGGATGCTACAGTTAGAATATAGAAATAAATCTATCAACAGGATGCTACAGTTACAATTTAGAAATAAATCTATCAACAGGATGCTACAGTTAAAACCTTGAAATAAAACTATCAACAGGATGCTACAGGTACAAACTAGAAATAAATCTCAACAGGATGCTACAGTTACAATATAGAAATAAATTTATCAACAGGATGCTACAGTTAAAACCTTGAAATAAATCTATCAACAGTTATAATTTGTGAAAACATTGTACAGCATGTGCTAGGCCGGGTTAGTAATTGAAACATATAGTTTACAGTCAGAGAGATAGAAAGAATCAGAGAGAGAGGCATCGGAGATGGGGAAAGAAACGAAGAGAGAGAGAGAGAGAGAGAGAGAACGCGGTGTATGCACGCGCTGTTTCCTTTCTGAAATCTTCCTGTTCCCCACGTGCATCTGTCTCATTCTCTCAAATTATTGTGCATGATCCCCAGTCTGACTCAACTTGCGATTAGCAGCATGCCTGCAAATAGTATCACTTTGGTCCCACGCTCTATACAGGTTGCACTGTATATCTAGCTTACCAAGTTGTGAATATGCTCTAGATCAGGGGTGGGCAAACTTTTTGTGCGGAGGGCCACATTGACTAAGTTAAAGCTATTGGGGGGCAGCATGTATATTATGTCCAATTTTTTAAATATCGATAAACATTTCCCTATATTAAAATTGGTAGTTTCGCATTTTAGCATGACATGACAAAGGTCAAGGACTGTTTTAAAAAATAGAAAATTAGAAAGAAATTTGATCAAAAATGTTTTAAAAATCATAACGGTGCATGAAATTCTGTAAAATTCAACAAAATAACTTAAAAACATATTTTTTTAAAAAAAATTTTAAATGCCTTCGAGGGCCACATAATATCAGTTGCCGGGCCGCATGCGGCCCGCGGGCCGTAGTTTGCCCACCCCTGCTATAGATCATCGGTTCTCAACCTTTGGGTCGCGACGCACTTGTCGGTGGGTGGGAGAGGGGGGGCGTCAAACGACCCTTACACTGGGGTCGCCTAAGACCATCAGAAAACACATAGTTATGAAGCAGAAACGGAAATAATTTTATGGCTGGGGCTCACCACAACATGAGGAACTATATTTAAGAGTCGCGGCAGTTGGAAGGTTGAGATCCACTGCTCTAGATTGACGAAATTACATCGTTGATGTAAGGTGGTGAGCAGTTCTAATCTCGTGTATTGTATAGATATTACAGTATAGAAGTATTGCTAGTTATGTAGCGTTTAAAACAATGAAGTTGCTGTTGTGTAGATGTAATTTTACAGAATTTTTTTTTTAATTATTCAACTATTGTAACCTTTTGAAAAAGAGTAGTGCCAAAATAATCATACCAAAATAATCATACCAAAATAATCATACCAAAATAATCATGCCAAAATAATAATACCAAAATAATAATACCAAAATAATCATGCCAAAATAATCATACCAAAATGATCATACCAAAATAATCAAGCCAAAATAATCATATCAAAATAATCATACCAAAATAATCATGCCAAAATAATCATACCAAAATAATCATACCAAAATAATCATACCAAAATAATCATACCAAAATAATCATACCAAAATAATCATGCCAAAATAATCATGCCAAAATAATCATGTCAAAATAATCATACCAAAATAATCATGCCAAAATAATCATATCAAAAAAATCATACCAAAAACAACACCAACGCAAACATTTTTCATGATTGTACGTTTCTACCTCTACAAAAAAGATGCTACAAACGAGATTACAGTGGACAGAGGTCAGTGGTGCTGTAACAAGTGAGATTACAGTGGAAAGAGGTCAGTGGTGCTGTAACAAGTGAGATTACAGTGGACAGAGGTCAGTGGTGCTGTAACAAACGAGATTACAGTGGACAGATGTCAGTGGTGCTGTAACAAGTGAGATTACAGTGGACATAGGTCAGTGGTGCTGTAACAAACGAGATTACAGTGGACATATGTCAGTGGTGCTGTAACAAACGAGATTACAGTGGACATAGGTCAGTGGTGCTGTAACAAAGGAGATTACAGTGGACAGATGTCAGTGGTGCTGTAACAAGTAAGATTACAGTGGACATAGGTCAGTGGTGCTGTAACAAACGAGATTACAGTGGACAGATGTCAGTGGTGCTGTAACAATTGAGATTTCAGTGGACATAGGTCAGCGGTGCTGTAACAAACGAGATTACAGTGGACAGATATCAGTGGTGCTGTAACAAACGAGATTACAGTGGACAGAGGTCAGTGGTGCTTTAACAAGTGAGATTACAGTGGACAGATGTCAGTGGTGCTGTAACAAACGAGATTACAGTGGACAGATATCAGTGGTGCTGTAACAAACGAGATTACAGTGGACAGATGTCAGTGGTGCTGTAACAAGTGAGATTTCAGTGGACATAGGTCAGTGGTGCTGTAACAAACGAGATTACAGTGGACAGATGTCAGTGGTGCTGTAACAAACGAGATTACAGTGGACAGATGTCAGTGGTGCTGTAACAAGTGAGATTACAGTGGACAGATGTCAGTGGTGCTGTAACAAGTGAGATTACGCTGGACATAGGTCAGTGGTGCTGTAACAAGTGAGATTACGTTGGACATAGGCCAGTGGTGCTGTAACAAGTGAGATTACAGTGGACAGATGTCAGTGGTGCTGTAACAAGTGAGATTACAGTGGACAGATGTCAGTGGTGCTGTAACAAGTGAGATTACAGTGGACAGATGTCAGTGGTGCTGTAACAAGTGAGATTACGCTGGACATAGGTCAATGGTGCTGTAACAAGTGAGATTACACTGGACATAGGCCAGGGGTGCTGTAACAAGTGAGATTACAGTGGACAGATGTCAGTGGTGCTGTAACAAGTGAGATTACAGTGGACGGATGTCAGTGGTGCTGTAACAAGTGAGATTACAGTGGACAGATGTCAGTGGTGCTGTAACAAGTGAGATTACGCTGGACATAGGTCAGTGGTGCTGTAACAAGTGAGATTACGCTGGACATAGGCCAGTGGTGCTGTAACAAGTGAGATTACAGTGGACAGATGTCAGTGGTGCTGTAACAAGTGAGATTACAGTGGACAGATGTCAGTGGGGCTGTAAAAAGTGAGATTACGCTGGACATAGGTCAGTGGTGCTGTAGCAAGTGAGATTACAGTGGACAGATGTCAGTGGTGCTGTAACAAGTGAGATTACGCTGGACATACGTCACAGGTGCTGTTACTAGGATAGAATCAATTGGTGCTCTACCGAAGAAAAGCAAGTGTATTGGGTTGCGAAAGTCCGGGGTGAGAGAGCGTGTATTTGTGAGTATGTATTTGTATTTGTAAACATGTATTTGTGAGTGTGTATTTGTGAGTGTGTATTTGTGAGTGTGTATTCGTGAGTGTGTATTTGTGATCGTGTATTTGCGAGTGTGTATTTGTGATCGTGTATTTGTAAACATGTATTTGTGAGTGTTTATTTGTAAACATGTATTTGTGAATGTGTATTTGTGAGCGTGTATTTGTGAGCGTGTATTTGTAAACATGTATTTTTGAGTGTGTATTTGTGAGTGGTTATTTGAGGGCTCTATTGTGAGCGTGTATTTGTGAGTGTGTATTTGTGATCGTGTATTTGCGAGTGTGTATTTGTGAGTGTGTATTTATTTAATTTTGTGATCGTGTATTTTTGATCGCGTATTGTAAACATGTATTTGTGAATGTGTATTTGTGAGCGTGTATTTGTAAACATGTATTTGTGAGTGTGTATTTGTGAGTGGGTATTTGAGGGCTCTTTTGTAAGCGTGTATTTGTGAATTTAGAAAAAAGCATGGGGGTAATTATAAATTGGTGTTCGTGAATAGTACAAAACGTGTGGGAATAGTACAAAAGGGTGTGAATAGTACACAAGTGTGTGACTAGTAAAAAAAGTGTTTAAATTATTGACACCATCAGAACAAGAGATAAGGTTCTATTCGATTATGTAAATAGCGTCCAAGGTTCCAGCTTCTTTTTTTGGCAAACATTTTCCCAGCTATCCTGTATTGCACTCACGTTTATCATTTGATAAGTCAAATCTAGGCGGAGAATTTGATCTCTCGACCCCGAATCGCCACTGGTCAGTACTGGAGAGTGACAGATAAAAAAAAACCAAGAGTAATGAGAAGCAGATTCATCATCGCGCGCTACCAGCAACTTGCCAGGCTGGCTGGACACCAGTGACCTACTAGCCAGATTTATCTCGGCCACGTCCGGACGTGAGCTGAAAGGGAAGGGTTTAGCCGACGACCTTGGAAGCTTGACCTTGACTAACAGAGAGTTCGGGAATTGTTTTAGAAAATGAGGGGGTGGTGGGGTCGGGGGGCCTTTGAAAAGGTGTATTGTAGGTGTGGGTGACGGGGATAAATTGGGGGAGTTTGTATGCGGTGTAGATGTTCTAAGATGAATGGCATCTTTTTTTGGGCGGCGTGGGGGGGTGTTTGGGGTGGTGATGGTATGCATGATGGGGTTGGGGACACTGCAAGAGATGTTTGGAGTGAATGAAGGAATCAAGGAGAAAGAAGGGTTGACATAAGTGAATCGTGCATCCACTCTTTGATAACCAACGGACGTTTTTGCTAGTATTTATATGTCTTCGAAGAGGCGATAGTCACAAGTGAAATAGTTGCAGGTGTTGACACTGGAATAGACCAACGAAGATATTATAATACACTTAAAGCCCATTTTGGATTGACGTCATAATACATTGACCGTCAATTATTGTTCGACGTCACAATACATTGCCGACCGTCAATTTATATATATTTCTAAGTCTTTTCGAGGATTTTACCTATTTAGGGATATTATCCCATTTATTGCACCTACCTATAGCAAAGTTCAAAGTACAACATAAAAACATCAACTCATCCTCAACTTTTCTTTATATTTTTATTTACTCTGACACGAATTCATCCCATCGTATCGCTTCATTATATTTATTGATCCATTATTTAGCATACTATTAAACATCGTTTCTTGTCAGCAAAAATTGAATATGAGAGAATCATAAACGTCTGTTGATATTTCCTCGGTCAAGGACGGTGGCTCTCGTTAATTTGTAACATGTACCCTGTTTCGGTGGCTTGGGAAAAAAAGGGGGGGGGGAAGGTCCGGAGAGTTTTAGATATATATAAAACTCTGCACTTGACCAAAGGTGGCCCAACATCACCGTAAGACCTTAGTCACGTGACAACGAACGTGTGGTCTAAAATATTTCGTTTAACTCATTTATTGTCATGACGTCACTTGTACCTTGAGCAGGACATTTCAGTTGGAGAACTTTAAAGAGTTACCGGAATTTTCTTTGAAAAAAATTTCTGGATACGATTTAAAGAGGTAAACAACGATGCAGTTATGTAGATTTGTCAAGAGAGACACGTGCGTCCTAGATGCGAAACCTGAAGTGGGTCAGTTATGTCAAAATGTTGTAGACCAGGCCTGCACAACTGAAAATGTTGTAGACCAGGCCTGCACAACTGAAAATGTTGTAGACCAGGCCTGCACAACTGAAAATGTTGTAGACCAGGCCTGCACAACTGAAAATGTTGTAGACCAGGCCTGCACAACTGAAAATGTTGTAGACCAGGCCTGCAAAACTGAAAATGTTGTAGACCAGGCCTGCACAACTGAAAATGTTGTAGACCAGGCCTGCACAACTGAAAATGTTGTAGACCAGGCCTGCACAACTCAAAATGTTGTAGACCAGGACTGCACAACTCAAAATGTAGGCAGGCCGAAATACTTTATGAAAAACTTGTGAAAATAATGATAATAAAGATTATTTCGTTACTTGGCGGCCGCAAAATTGGTGCTGGTGGGCCGTATGCGGCCCGCGGACTGTATGTTGTGCTCGCCTGTTGTAGACAGTTGATTTGTAAGTCAAATTAATTGGAAAATCTTTGTGGAAGATTCAGGTTAGACTTTTTCTGAGAAATCTTTTCAATTCTTTATCTGTAGTTTTTTTTACATCATTCCTATCATCATTCCCAACATCTTTCCTAACATACTTCCTAACATCATTCCCAACATCATTCCTAACATCATTCCTAAAATCATTCCTAACATCATTCCTAACATCATTCCTAACATCATTCCCAACATCATTCCTAACATCTTTCCCCAACATCATTCCTAACATCATTCCCAACATCATTCCTAACATCATTCCTAACATCATTCCCAACATCATTTCCAACATCATTCCTAACATCATTCCTAACATCATTCCCAACATCATTCCTAACATCATTCCCAACATCATTCCTAACATCATTCCCAACATCATTCCTAACATCATTCCTAACATCATTCCTAACATCATTCCCAACATCATTCCCAACATCATTCGTGTGTGGGACATGCAAAAGAGACTGCCACTCGAGGATTGGTCTCACTAGCCACACTAAGAACTGCAATCGAAAACGGTACATCTATCGTCTCTCGTAGACGGAAAGATGCCATACATACTTCCATCTCGCCTACTTATCATCCGTGAAAGTGTACACTCTTAAAACACTGCAACCATCTTTATTCTGTTTATCTTATGGCCAACCATCACGAGTGGATTTTTTTATATGTGTGTGTGTGTGGGGGGGGGGGGGGTGTTGTTAAAAGAGTTTATACTAGAGACCGACTGAATTTCGGCTTCGGTTTCGGCGCTGAAAGTAAGCTAACTTTCAGTTTATTTTCGATTTCGGCCGAAAGGGATTTTTTCTTTTCGGTCGTCTACCAGAAGTCAAACTCTTTCTGTCTCTCGGCCGGCAATCCGATATTCAATATTGCTCGACGTCTTGCTGTCATAGTGTGATAGATGAATAATCCTCTGCGAACTTTGCTCACAGCCGCATGATGACCTATTTGTTCTATCTGGATCAAATGTAAAATTAGCCGATATATGATAATTGCGGATAACGAGACATTAAACAAGATTCTGTCAAGAACCATGTTTTTCGCAGTCAAAACCAATATTTGGCCGACTGGCCGAGCCGCACAGGGGTCGCTAAAGAGCCGCATGCGGCTCGCGAGCCGCGATTTGCCAACCACTGTTTCAGCGTAACAAAACATTTATCCAAGACTTATGTCTGGACATTGTAGTGGACCATACCGATAAAAAATGAATAGGCTAAGCTTACCCAGTATGTCTAGGTAGCGTTGTAATTGTATCATAAAAGCAAAGAGCATCCATAGGTCTATTTTGCATTAATTGCCCCCCCCCCCCCACTTTCCCGTATAATAGTCAAAGATTTCTCCTACCATGCGATTTTAAAATAGACTTTGAACAACTCTAAATTGATTTTTGATTCAAATGGTCGAAGCCAAAGTATTCATTAGATAATTATCGATTAAAACTCACAATAAACTCTTTCCCTCATCATTTTTCGATGTACACAGAACGTAAGCACAAACTAGTTTTGAAAATTCTAAATCTTTGGGTTTCGGCCGAAAGTCTCGTTAAGCTTTTGGCTTCGGTTTCAGCCTAAAGTCTCGTTTAAACTTTTGGTTTCGGTTTCAGCCGAAAGTCTCGTTTAAACTTTTGATTTTGTTTCCGGCCGAAAATCATTATTAATTTTCGGTCTGGTTTCGGTTTCGTACGAAATAAAAAAAAAATTCACGTTCGGTCGGCCTATGGTCTATATGACACTTGACTTTTATTCGACATTAAATCGTTTTTGCAACCCTGCTGGGGGCGGTGGTGGGGGTGGGGAGGGGTAGGTGTATGTACATCGCTTGACTTTGCGTTGACATTGTCTTTTCTCCAACCCTGCTGGGGGTGTGGTGTGGGGGTGGGGGGTAGGTGTATGTACGTCGCTTGACTTTGCGTTGACATTGTCTTTTCTCCAACCCTGCTGTATGTACATACATTCCTTTAGCAGGAATCTAACGTTTGGCCAGCCACGACTTTGATTTGGGCGTCATTTCTTTGGGAAGCTTTTAAGGGAGGGGGGGAGGGGAGGTTTGTTGATTAGTACACTTCCCATCAGAGACGAGATTGTCTGTTCTTGTCCACAAGACCAGGGGTGTTTTTATGGTAGGGTGCATGGATTGCCAAAATAAAACTTTGAAGGGAACCGAGAAAGAAAATCATACACATATTTTGCCTTAGCAATTAAAACTATGTACAATGTTTGAATTTTGAGACAGATATTGTATCCCCAAAAAACAATATCACATGGAGGTTAAAAATAACTACGGGCTTGATCCACCAACACATGTTCTCGATATTTTAGGACTATTTGATATACAATACCAAATTATCGAGTTAAGATATATCTGCATGTGTGGGGGTTAGTAGAGGAATGTCTATACTCGTCCGTGCATATCTACTTGCCTCTCTGTATTATATAAAAGTTATGAAGGGAAGAAAAAATATGGGCTTTTGTACCTCGTGTACCCTATACATCTGTCCATATGTGTCTGTGCACGTGCCTCCCATCTATGTACGTATCTAATTGTATCCTTTTTTTATGTATTCATTCACATGTGTCTAATTGTCTCCCATTTATGATATATATATGTGTGTGTGTGTGTGTGGGAATTTTTTATTTTTAAAAATATCCGTCACTGTCTTTATGATCAATCCATTGACTTTCTTTTTTTTTCATACGTTCATGGTATGGCATCTTTCCGTCTACGAGAGACGATAGATTATCTTGTCTGGTTGCAGCTCTTCGTGTGGCTAATGAGACCGATCCTTGAATGGCAGTCTCTTGTGCACGTCCCGCACACGAATGCAGTGGAGTAGTGTTTTCTTGCCTTTCTCCGCGCTCTCTTCACAGCTGCTTCCGCCCTGTAGACCTCCTCGGCACGTAGTGATCCTTCCTTCACGATGCCCCGCCATGTGGATCGATCCTCCGCCAGGTCCTCCCAATTTGAGATGTTGATGTTAGCCGCCTTCATATCTCTTTTGCAAATGTCTATGTATCTGAGACGAGGCCGTCCAACTGACCTTTTCCCTATCGCCAGCTCGCTGTACAGCACGTCCTTAGGTATGCGACCAGGTTGCATTCGCTTGACGTGCCCAAGCCAGCGGAGGCGTCTTTGGATTAAAAGGGCTGGGACGCTCATAAAGTCTTTCTATTGACATAAAATATTTTTGTTTCTAAACCTTCAAGAAACCAATCAGGGACAACAACTTAAATGATCGTACATTTTTTATTACTTTTTTTCTTTGTTTTTAAATTTATTATTTTTTAAAAATATTTTTTTTTTACAATTAATAAAAAATAATATAAAAATGACCTAAAACTAACCAAGCGCTTCCCTGGCGTGGATGACCTCTGACTCATAGTTATAAAGCGCTTCCCTGGCGTGGATGACCTCTGACCCACAGTTATAATGCGCTTCCCTGGCGTGAATGACCTCTGACTCACAGTTATAAAGCGCTTCCCTGGCGTGAATGACCTCTGACCCACAGTTATAATGCGCTTCCCTGGCGTGAATGACCTCTGACTCACAGTTATAAAGCGCTTCCCTGGCGTGAATGACCTCTGACCCACAGTTATAATGCGCTTCCCTGGCGTGAATGACCTCTGACCCACAGTTATAAAGCGCTTCCCTGGCGTGAATGACCTCTGACTCACAGTTATAATGCGCTTCCCTGGCGTGAATGACCTCTGACCCACAGTTATAATGCGCTTCCCTGGCGTGAATGACCTCTGACCCACAGTTATAAAGCGCTTCCCTGGCGTGAATGACCTCTGACCCACAGTTATAATGCGCTTCCCTGGCGTGAATGACCTCTGACTCACAGTTATAAAGCGCTTCCCTGGCGTGAATGACCTCTGACTCACAGTTATAATGCGCTTCCCTGGCGTGAATGACCTCTGACTCACAGTTATAAAGCGCTTCCCTGGCGTGAATGACCTCTGACCCACAGTTAAATGCGCTTCCCTGGCGTGAATGACCTCTGACCCACAGTTATAAAGCGCTTCCCTGGCGTGAATGACCTCTGACCCACAGTTATAATGCGCTTCCCTGGCGTGAATGACCTCTGACTCACAGTTATAAAGCGCTTCCCTGGCGTGAATGACCTCTGACTCACAGTTATAATGCGCTTCCCTGGCGTGAATGACCTCTGACTCACAGTTATAAAGCGCTTCCCTGGCGTGAATGACCTCTGACCCACAGTTAAATGCGCTTCCCTGGCGTGAATGACCTCTGACCCACAGTTATAATGTAGTCACAGATTAAAGTCTTTTAAAGGGGACGTGGACGAGTTCTTAAGATCACATAATTTTTTCCTCAAATTAAAACGAATGTATGAGGTGTAATGCAAATAAATTATTGTGCCCAACACTTCCCCCCCCCCCCCGGTCCAAGTATGAGTGTCCATTTAGTTTCCTATCATCGTGACCCACTTTATTGAACTACTTTCCACCTATTACACTTAACCACCACATTTTCACGACCTACCTCTTTCACTATATCGTGACCCACTTAGCGTTTCCAATTATCGTGACCCACTTGCATCCCATAAGGTGACCCACTAACACCCCCTCCCCTAAAATGAGCCTCTAGCCTCTCCCCATCGTGACCCACTTCTATCCTCCTAAATTGACCCACTTGCTTCTCACAATCGTGACCTATTTCCGTCCCCCTAATGTGATCCAGTACATTCTCACTATCGTTTCATTTTTGTGTTGATTTTTTTATGTGCTTGTTTTGTTGTTGTTTTGTTGTTGTTTTGTTTTGTCGGGAGAGACAAACATTTCTTGTTTTTAAATGCATTTCTGAGAT
Organism: Omphiscola glabra; assembly: GCA_964017045.1. Taxonomy (NCBI): domain Eukaryota; kingdom Metazoa; phylum Mollusca; class Gastropoda; family Lymnaeidae; genus Omphiscola; species Omphiscola glabra. Next base: position 22,048,859 of record OZ024806.1, read on the forward strand.
AGTCAAAAAAAAAAAAAAAAAGAAGAAGAAAAAAAAGTAGTTTCGATATTTAAGATTTTAAAAAAAGTTTGCGTGTTGAATCAAATTATTATTTTATTTTAAAAAATTAGTTAAATGTAGGCTACTTTTAAATTTATCAAGTAAAAAAAAAAAAAATTTAAGGCATCCCATAAGACCTTTATTTATTTTTATGTGACTTAGACATTTTATTGTAAATGTCTCCTCCAAATTTGAGCGGACTAACTTTAATAGCAAAAAAAAAAAAATGCAAACAAAATAGTACGAAAAGAGTCATTATTCTGTCACAGTTTTAAAACTTAAATACAACGCCAAATAGTGGGGGGAAAATAAATCACTAAAAAATTCATAACTTTTCTCCTATAAATGTTAGAAAGATTATCTTGGTGTCAATGGAAAGCTTGTGCTCTTTGTGTATGTAACATGTATTTGTATGGAAAATGTATTTGTATGTAAATTGAAAATTGGAGCTGGAGTGCCTAGTACGGTACGTTTGTGATTTTTGATAGTGTGTGCTGTACGAAAGATCGTGTGTTCGCCCATCCCTTTAATTCCAATAACAACCATATTTCGCCTTACGAGCTCTGTCCTACAACCTCTCCCTGTCTTAGTGCGGCGACCGAACGCCCCTCTTGTGAACGCCCCGCATGTAAACACCCATCTTGTGAACATCCTACTAGTGAACGAACGAAACTGAATCGCAAAAGTAAAATACCCGAGATGAGCCTGACCTCTTGACCTGAAATTTAGAAGAACTTACAGTACCTTCAACACGATAACGTACATTCGCCCCGCCCCCCCCCCCCCCCGACCCACCACCACCTCCCCAAACTACCCCCACTCCCCACCACTCCCTGCTCTCCGTTAATGCGGTCTGCATATTTTATGCATGTGGCCAATGGTACGCCTAGAGCTCCCTCTGCCCGCCATATCTAGGTCACCAGCACAGTCAGGAAATTAGGTCAAACAACTTCGATCGAGGAAGGTGCAAAAAAAAAAAATATCTCTTAACACATACACTCAATGCCGCCTGTTGCCATCACCGAGAAGAAGAGGAGTTTTTTTTTTTTTATTTTTTTTTTTTTTTTAAGTCAAGAAGGGGTAAATTTGGGGGTTGGGGGCAAAGGGAGAAAATTCGGTTGTTTTTTTCTCCCCTCAACGGACGACCATTCAATGCGTTGTTTGGAACCAAGTGCAGGAGTGAATCGGTATTTGAACCTTTTTTTTTCTCCCCCCTCTATGCTTATGGGTTTGGAATTTCGTTATGAAAAGGAGGAATGCTCAGTCAAGGTAGGGATACGTTGTTGTTCTAAGTGCATGCCTGGGGTGCTGTGGAATGGGCTGTGGGGGGAGGGGAGGAGGTATTGAGGGGGTTGGGTTGTGTAGGCGCGTGCCTGAAAATGGTGTCAGAGTGACTTGCGTGTTCTTGACAGAAGCAGGGGCTTCTACACAGGGGGGGGGGCGGGGGGATGACTGTTGCTTCTATCTGATTTGATGGGGGGCGGGTGATTAAAAAATAATCCTGCCTGCCCTTCAATTTCTACAGGTAACAAAATGAATATGGCAGAGAAACAGTTCAAGTATTCTTGTTATTTTTTTGTTAAATTTTTTTTTTTTTTGGGGGGGGGGGGTGATTTTTGTTGAGAGGGATAAAAATGTCTGTAAATTATCAGGCTATGGTGGGGAATTCCCCTTCTCTTTGATATAGAACACCTACCCCCTATTGCCAAACACATAATCTCTGGTGCGAGACACCTACTCTCTGGTAAGAAACACCTACTCTCTAGTATAGAATCTCTACTCTTTATTATAGAACACCTACTCTCTGGTATAGAAAACCTACTCTCTAGTATAGAACACATACTCTGTGGTATTGAACACCTACTCTGTGATAAAGAAAACCTACTCTCTAGTATAGAACACCTATTCTCTAATATAGAACACAAGCTCTGTAGTATAGGACGACATCTGTTTTGACCACACAGCCACGACGTCATATCATTAAGAGCTGATCTAACGAATTAATTATAGGCCAACTAAAGTTCCCTTATTGGGAAAAAAAAACGGATTCGATAATTTAATTTGATAAAAATGTTGAAATATTTTGTTAAAAATATTATTATATAATAGTCAACAATATTTTAAGAATTCTTTACTCTCACTTTTTGTATTACTAATAAACTGTCACTTTTTGTATTAATAATGAACTGTCATTTTTTGTATGGTATGGGTACTAATAAACTGTCACTTTTTTATTACTAATAGTTATAATGAACTATATACCATGATTAGCATGGACGACAGTAAACAATTTACCAAGTCTAAGGTCTAGGGGGTGGGGAGAAAGTTGGCTTCCACCTATTGGGGGTGGGGGATAGACACCCCTGCACATAAGTGTTTTATTTCTCTCAGGGCCGACCATAGCAATTTTGGCGCCCCGGGCAAATTAAAATTTTGGAGCCGCTGGCAGTTCTAAATATTGGCGCACCAGGCTGTTCTGTATTTTGGCGTCCCTACCTCCTACAAATGTTCAGGTTGATATAAACCGTTAAATAGTTGTTAATTGTTAACACTGTCTTCTCTGTTAAATAGTTGTTAATTTGTTAACACTGTCTTCTCTGTTAAATAGTTGTTAATTTGTTAACACTGTCTCATCTGTTAAATAGTTGTTAATTTGTTAACACTGTCTTCTCTGTTAAATAGTTGTTAATTTGTTAACACTGTCTTCTCTGTTAAATAGTTGTTAATTTGTTAACACTGTCTTCTCTGTTAAATAGTTGTTAATTTGTTAACACTGTCTTCTCTGTTAAATAGTTGTTAATTTGTTAACACTGTCTTCTCTGTTAAATAGTTGTTAATTTTTTAACACTGTCTTCTCTGTTAAATAGTTGTTAATTTGTCAACACTGTCTCATCTGTTAAATAGTTGTTAATTTGTTAACACTGTCTTCTCTGTTAAATAGTTGTTAATTTGTTAACACTGTCTCATCTGTTAAATAGTTGTTAATTTGTTAACACTGTCTTCTCTGTTAAATAGTTGTTAATTTGTTAACACTGTCTTCTCTGTTAAATAGTTGTTAATTTGTTAACACTGTCTTCTCTGTTAAATAGTTGTTAATTTGTTAACACTGTCTTCTCTGTTAAATAGTTGTTAATTTGTTAACACTGTCTTCTCTGTTAAATAGTTGTTAATTTGTTAACACTGTCTCATCTGTTAAATAGTTGTTAATTGGTTAACACTGTCTCATCTGTTAAATAGTTGTTAATTTGTTAACACTGTCTCATCTGTTAAATAGTTGTTAATTGTTAACACTGTCTCATCTGTTAAATAGTTGTTAATTTGTTAACACTGTCTCATCTGTTAAATAGTTGTTAATTTGTTAACACTGTCTTATCTGTTAAATAGCTGTTAATTTGTTAACACTGTCTCATCTGTTAAATAGTTGTTAATTTGTTAACACTGTCTCATCTGTTAAATAGTTGTTAATTTGTTAACACTGTCTCATCTGTTAAATAGTTGTTAATTTGTTAACACTGTCTCATCTGTTAAATAGTTGTTAATTTGTTAACACTGTCTTATTCTGACAACCGAGCAGAAACAATGAAACGCTAAATATTATTTTGATTTTCTTTCACACAACACTAGAGCCTCATCCGGTTGAAAGTACAATGGCTTTATTGGATAAGCGTAGACTGAGGGGGTTATCCATGAAGGCCATCCGCAAAAATACGCATCTTTCCCACTTTTTAAACCCTATTCCCCGGTTACCGGAAATTTGATGGAAAGAAATTTCATCGACGGAAAATTGATCGAACGGAAATTTGATCGAACGGAAGTTTGGTCGAATCTTTTTTTCAGTTCAGACGTTAAAATGTTCGTCAAATTTCATTTTGAACGCACTATACTATATAGTAAAACAAAATAATGCTTTCAAAAAGAAATTTGACGCAAAATTTTAACGTATAAACTAAAAAAACGATTCGACCAAATTTCCGTTTGATCAAATTTAAGTCAATCAATTTTCCGTCGACGAAATTTCTTTCGATCAAATTTCCGGATACGCTATTCCCCATGTCCGCATGTAGCATACACCCCCCTACCCCCCCCCCTACCCCCCGACCCCCACAACCGCCAAAAAAAACTGGATTGCGGACGTCCACATACCCCATTATAGAATGGGAAATGCCCGGAAGTATTGTAATACTGATAGTGGATATAAAGAGCGAAGAGTCGGTGGGTTTAAACTTCTCAATAAGTCTTGATAATGTAAGTGTTTCGATTAAGGTCAACCTGAACTGAGAGTCAGAAAACATTTAAAGAAAGCCCAAAAAAAAACCACCAAACATTGTTCCCATTCATTCGTTAAGTAACAACCAAATATGTTTAACAGCGGTTCTCAACCTGTGGGTCGCGACCCTTTTGGGCGTCGCACGACCCTTTCCCTAGGGGTCGCCTAAGACCATCTGAAAACACATATGCTCTACAGTTATGAAGTAGCAAGGAACATAATTTTGTGGCTGGTGGGTCGCCACGGCATTAGGAACTGTATTAAAAGGTCGCGGCATTAAGAAGGTCGAGAACCGCTGGTCTAAAGCAACATATAATAAGAAATGTTAAGTTGCGGACGTCCACAAAACATTTATGTTCCACCATTGTCTGCGTTTGAACAATCCCCCAACCCCCAACCCCACCCCACCAACAGCCCCCAAAAGAATTCCCTCTTTGCGTACATCCTTAATAAACGACCCATAGTTCTAACAAGAAAATTTTCCGATTTTCAACTTTCACTTGCTTGAGTTCATGAACAACTTTTGAATTGTTAAAAAAAAATTAATCGGACTAACTTGCTTCACGAAATCCCTTCTAGATTTTGTTATTTGAGCAAATTGTTCTGTCTTTTGTGAAAGCTAATGCCATTGGAGATATCTCCAGAATCTACTCGACAGGCAAGCATAATTTTGAATAGACATCATGGCCAAACTTGGAAGCCTTGTCTGAGTCGTAGATGCAACTAAATAAGATTTAACCAAGTTTAGCATAAGAAAACGTGCTACTCCAGTGATAACGTTGAACTGAATGTTCAGAAAATTCAAAGAGAAATTACTGGGTACTATAATTGGAACAAAAATATCCAGCCATTGATTTGGAGTGTAAAACTGTATGGAAATTAAATGAAGATTTGCATGGAAGCATAAAGGAAGTATTTCAGGGAAGCATATGTACAAAAGGAAGTATTTCAGGGAAGCATGTGTACAAAAGGAAGTATTTCAGGGAAGCATATGTACAAAAGGAAGTATTTCAGGGAAGCATATGTACAAAAGGACGTATTTCATGGCAGCATGTGTACAAAAGGAAGTATTTCATGGAAGCAAATGTACAAAAGGAAGTATTTCAGGGAAGCATATGTACAAAAGGAAGTATTTCATGGAAGCAAATGTACAAAAGGAAGAATTTCTTCACATCAATTTCTGAAATACTCCCATTTGTTAGAAAATTTGTTGGATCTGTCAATTTTGTCAACAATTCATAAGGAGATGTTAACAATCCTTTTAATACATTTACTCACTACGATCTGTCAGAGAATTGGTATTGGCGCGTTGCCCTGCCTGTACATAAGGCCGGTCCTGATTCTCGCAAAAGATCCACCGTGACGCAATGTGTTTGGCGGGTGTCCTCTGTGTCGGTGGACCGCCGTGCTGAGCTCGCCGAGATTGCTCTGAACGAGATGCTTAAGATTCGGCCATTTGATGAAGTGTGTTGAAACATTTTTCTATTTCACAGTAGACCTTTCTTATCTTATGATATACTTCACTGACAACCCACACACTTCCACACCCACACACACCCACACATACCATCAATCTGACCGGCTTTCAACTGGGTTCTTTTCTTTTTTTTTTTTTAAATATCTTAGTTCTTTTTTTTTAGCGACCGAATTGACTATTTGAGCTGAAGTGATGCTTAATAGTTTCTTTACTGCGTGGTTCTCGGTCTTTTTACGACACTAAGGCGAATTGAATACTTGTCTATTTTCTATGGCGGCCACTACTTAACTTTCTTTCTAAAATTCAAAGATATCCTCTAAGTCAGCGGTTCTCGACCTGTGGGTCGCGACCACTTTGGGGGGGGGGGTTGAACGACCCTTACACAGGGGTCGCATTAGACCATCGGGAAACACATATTTATGAAGTAGCAACGAAAACAGTTTTGTGGCTGGGGGTCACCGCAACATCAGGAACTGTATTAAAGGGTCGCGGCATTTGGAAGGTTCAGAACCACTGCTCTAAGCCCTCCCTCTCTCTCTCGACTAAAACGTACCCGAGTCACAGGTTTCATTTTCAATAAATATTTTGTAAACATAATCCGTAAAATGCATTTATCAACAAAATATGTTTCCTTGGTGCTTCTGTTGATAAAATATCATATTACCTCTGGGCTGATCGACTCGTTTTTTTGTTGTTGCTTCTCCACATTAACCCACGGCTCTCAACTGTCCTAATGCCGCGACCCTTTAATACAGTTCCTCATGTAGCGGTGATCCCCCAACCCTAAAAATTATTTTCGTTACTACGTCATAACTATGTTTTTTCTGATTTGTTTTAGGCGACCCCTGTGTAAATGTCGTTCGCGCCGCCCCAAAAAGTTGTCGAGACCCATAGGTTGAGAATCGCTGCTCTGACCTCAATCTTTGTCCTCACCTCAGCATCATATGACAACAGTTATCCACGTCACTGTCCTACCCTCCTATAATCCAGGTCTCATTTTGCCCATTAATTAAAATGATCCTTACATTTCACTAAGATCGATACCTATCAGTTTCTCAGCCGAAACCGTGCCTTTCAACCTTAGGGTGGTCCTCACACGACTGGTGCTCGGGGGGTTTCAAAATCCAAGGGCCCGACAAGGTGACATTAAAAAAAAAAAATAGAACATAATATTTTTAACCAGGAAGTTTCAACTCGTGTTGATAAATCTTTTTGCCAGCGCTTGAAGAGAGGAATCTCGATATGAAACTATGTTGGTTTTAGATTTATTAAAAGTTAAGCAATGTTAAGACAACAGGAGGGTATAAAGATAGCTCTAACATAAAACAGCTGGCATTAACTTCACTACTATTTCCAAATGTTTGAATATAATGATTTTTTAAAATTGTATTCGTTTTTTCTGTTTCGTTCCTTTTTTAAGGTTTAAACTTACTGTGTTTTAGTAATTTTGAACTGTCTCTGGCCGTTTATGGGTATCATGGCGTCGCCTCGCATTTGCTCATTACTACGTCCTCCACTACCACTACAGTCCACATTCTACCACAGTCAACATTCTACTGAAGTTCACTAGCACCACATTCCATCACCACAACACCAGTTATAACAAAAAGTGATGCTTTGTAAACCAAATTTCCCCATTGGCAATTATGATAGCGAAAGATTTCAGATGTGGAGAGGGTCCCACTTGGACCGCCCGACCGTCTGGCCACCTGAGATCTTGTTTGTTTCATCAATAAATGTTAAACTTTTAGCCTGGCTATAATAAGTCATCATTTGAATGTTAAATTATATGCCTGCCTATAATAAGACATAATTTCAATGTTAAACATATGCCTGCCTATAATAAGACATAATTTCAATGTTAAACTATATGCCTGCCTATAATAAGTCATCATTTCAATGTTAAACTGTCTGCCTGGCTACAATGAGTCATCAGTTGAATGTTTTACTATTAGCCTGGCTATAATAAGTCAACAGTTGAATGTTTGAAAATATAGAGATAACAAAGTCACACAAATGACAGAATCCCAAATGTGTATTGTTGTCAGGTCACTATTCAATAAAGTGTTTTCGTTTAACAGAAGATCCACGCATCATAATAAGATGTGCATAGATCATAATAAAGATGTGCATAAATCATAATAAAAATGTGCAAACATAAAAAAAAACGTGCAAACATCATAATAAAAATTTGAAAACATAATAAAAATGTGCAAGCATCATAATAAAAATGTGCAAACATCATAATAAAAATGTGCAAGCATCATAATAAAAATGTGCAAGCATCATAATAAAAATGTGCAAACATTTTACATTTTAAAATAGAATGACTCTAATCTGAGCTTTTCTGTTTTTTCCCCCTCCCTCCGCTATGGCGTTGCTAATAGTGAGTACGCGCCCAGGGCGTTATCCCAACAGAACGCCAAAAATTGTCGTCACAATGGACTTTAATTTTAGAGTACGTGAATAGAAACAATTGTATTAAGTTTAGAGACGGAATAGGAACAATTGTATTAAGTTTAGAGACGTTATAGGAACAATTGTATTAAGTTTAGAGACGGAAGAGGAACAATTGGATTAAGTTTAGAGACGGAATAGTAAAAGTCCACTGTATCAACTGGCTGAGATCTTAAAGCGTTATATTTATAAACACAATAAGATACAGTAATAAAATAAGATAAGCTACGATAAGATAAGATGATAAGAAAAGATGATAAGATAAGATGATTTTATTGATCCAAACAAATGGAAATTTGTTTTTGATGACATTGAACATATTACCTTCAGTATTGAAAGTCTTGTCGCGTTGCCCCACTTTTTATGTTTTATGCCCCGAAAATGGGTTGCATGCCCCACATATAGGTTGCAATATTATATATACGCTATATGTCACAGATTGTGATGTACGTCACTTGGCTACTATAGATTATATCATTACATAACAGTCGTATGATCACATGGGTATAGTTTGCCTGTCTCCAATAAAGGAGATTACATATTGGTTTTAATCCCAAATAATTTGAATCATCACATCCGATGGTTGTATCATATAACATATCTGTAACATCCTACTGTCCCATCAACATATACTTGATCAAGAATTATAATTTATTACAAATAACTAAAAATGTCTGCAGCCTTTACGTCATTGCCGGAGACATTATTTAAACATCATTAATATCAAGGTTAATAATCTGACATTTAGCAGAGTTTTTGATGCTTTCAATGTTTGCTTATTAAACTGTAGTCCTCAAAATGTCATCATGTGGTCCTCAAAATGTCATCATGTGGTCCTCAAATTGTCATCATGTGGTCCTCAAAATGGCCTCATGTGGTCCTCAAAATGTCATCATGTGGTCCTCAAATTCTCATCATGTGGTCCTCAAATTGTCATCATGTGGTCCTCAAAATGGCCTCATGTGGTCCTCAAAATGTCATCATGTGGTCCTCAAAATGTCCTCATGTGGTCCTCAAAATGTCATCATGTGGTCCTCAAAATGTCATCATGTGGTCCTCAAATTGTCATCATGTAGTTCTCAAATTGTCATCATGTGGTTCTCAAATTGTCATCATGTGGTCCTCAAATTGTCATCATGTGGTCCTGAAATTGTCATCATGTAGTCCTCAAATTGCCATCATGTATTCCTCAAATTGTCATCGTATAGTCCTTAAATTGTCATCATTCCCTTGCATTCCCCAAGTCCTACTCTTTCTGCTATATTTATCCATTATTCCCGTAATCCCTTAACGTCCCATGGCTCCCCAAAAAGTGTTGCTTTATAAAGCTGATACACGATACAATCTATTGACACGTTTAGTCACGTGACACAATCTATTGACACGTTTAGTCACGTGACACAATCTATTGACACGTTTAGTCACATGACACAATCTATTGACACGTTTAGTCACATGACACAATCTATTGACACGTTTAGTCACGTGACACAATCTATTGACACGTTTAGTCACGTGACACAATCTATTGACACGTTTAGTCACGTGACACCATCTATTGACACGTTTAGTCACATGACACAATCTATTGACACGTTTAGTCGCATGACACAATCTATTGACACGCTTAGTCATTTGACACAATCTATTGACACGTTTAGTCACGTGACACAATCTATTGACACGTTTAGTCACGTGACACAATCTATTGACACGTTTAGTCACGTGACACAATCTATTGACACGTTTAGTCACGTGACACAATCTATTGACACGTTTAGTCACGTGACACAATCTATTGACACGTTTAGTCACGTGGCACAATCTATCGACACGTTTAATTTTATTAGTAACGTCAGGTTCACGGAGATGAAAGCTGTCATCAACTGTGTGAGAATTCTTAGGGTGAACATGTCTCTTATTGTTTGTTGAAAGCAACAACATCATCATGGTGGGGTATAAGTTTATGAAAACAACAACATCATCATGGTGGGGTATAAGTTTATGAAAACAACAACATCATCATGGTGGGGTATAAGTTTATGAAAACAACAACATCATCATGGTGGGGTATAAGTTTATGAAAACAACAACATCATCATGGTGGGGTATAAGTTTATGAAAACAACAACATCATCATGGTGGGGTATAAGTTTATGAAAACAACAACACCATCATGGTGGGGTATAAGTTTATGAAAACAACAACACCATCATGGTGGGGTATAAGTTTATGAAAGCAACAACATCATCATGGTGGGGTATACGTTTATGAAAACAACAACAAAGACCTGAGCTATACGTCCGAGGAATAAGTCAATTGACGACCTGGAACAATACATTTGTCAGAGTCTGACACTCTGCCTCTCTGTCGCCCCAACGATTTTTGCCGTCTCTCTGTGTCACTGACTCTGTCTCTCTGTCGCCCCAACGATTTTTGCCGTCTCTCTGTGTCACTGACTCTGCCTCTCTGTCGCCCCAACGATTTTTGCCGTCTCTCTGTGTCACTGACTCTGTCTCTCTGTCGCCCCAACGATTTTTGCCGTCTCTCTGTGTCACTGACTCTGCCTCTCTGTCGCCCCAACGATTTTTGCCGTCTCTCTGTGTCACTGACTCTGCCTCTCTGTCGCCCCAACGATTTTTGCCGTCTCTCTGTGTCACTGACTCTGCCTCTCTGTCGCCCCAACGATTTTTGCCGTCTCTCTGTGTCACTGACTCTGCCTCTCTGTCGCCCCAACGATTTTTGCCGTCTCTCTGTGTCACTGACTCTGCCTCTCTGTCGCCCCAACGATTTTTGCCGTCTCTCTGTGTCACTGACTCTGCCATCGATTGACGCAACAAACAAAAAAGGAAGGGCTTTTTTTTCTTTTTGTTTTTTTTATAAAAAAAAACAGAATTTAATATTTTTTGTTAGATAATCTCAGATTCTACGTTAAACAGATCAGCGAGACAAACACAAGTTGGGGGGGGGGGGGGGGGTGGTGGTAGCGCTCGCTATCTCTGGTCGGGTCTGGACATTTCAGATCTCGCACACCACTTTGACATTGTCGGCTGGTTCATGCCACGAGTCGCCGCCCACAAAATAATATTAATTAAGCAATAGGTGTACCTCCAGGAGTAGGATTAAGTTTATTTTTATTTACGCAGGCAGTCAGCTTGGCTTGACGCCCACGTGTATAATTTAAGATGTATGTCGTCTGCGTAAATTAACTGTCACTATCGTATGTATGGACTAGGATGTCATAGGTATTTAAAATGTAGCAATGCCACTGACGCCACCAGATGGCGCTGTGTTCATTAAAATAAAACGCCTGAAAACTGCAGCTGTGCGCTAAATGGGACTCTTGAACATTGCTGCAGCTGTGCGCTAAATGGGACTCTTGAACATTACTGCAGCTGTGCGCTAAATGGGACTCTTGAACATTACTGCAGCTGTGCGCTAAATGGGACTCTTGAACATTACTGCAGCTGTGCGCTAAATGGGACTCTTGAACATTACTGCAGCTGTGCGCTAAATGGGACTCTTGAACATTACTGCAGCTGTGCGCTAAATGGGACTCTTGAACATTACTGCAGATGTGCGCTAAATGGGACTCTTGAACATTACTGCAGCTGTGCGCTAAATGGGACTCTTGAACATTACTGCAGCTGTGCGCTAAATGGGACTCTTGAACATTACTGCAGCTGTGCGCTAAATGGGACTCTTGAACATTACTGCAGCTGTGCGCTAAATGGGACTCTTGAACATATCACAAGTGCGTTTGGTGCGTAATATTTTCTTTGGATTCACAGAAATTAAAAGTTCAAAAAAAGGGGGGGGGGGGGCGGGGGCGAGGACTAATTGGTAATCTTAGTGCGTTACATGAGTTCATGTTTTGTCAAGTGACTTGAGTAGATGGGAGGTACACGCACTGCGGTCGCCATGTCTTGGCGGGGTATCGCCAGTACACTATCATGACTATGGACTAAAAAATGTATTGTCTATCAAAAGTATGAATTATCATGAGAATGGACAATCATGACTATGGACTATTCAAAGGTATTGTCTATCAAAAGTATGAATTATCATGAGAATGGACAATCATGACTATGGACTATCAAAAGCATGAATTATCATGAGAATGGACAATCATGACTATGGACTATCAAAAGCATGAATTATCTCGAGAATGGACTATCATGACTATAGACTGTCAAAAGCATGAATTATCACGAGAATGGACTATCGTGAGTATGTCCCAATATAAGGATACCATTTCATCGTAGAATCTAAAATCAATCTCGCATCTATTGAAATTTGAAAACTAGTTAAAAATATGGGGATGTGCCATGAATAATAGAAATAAGGAGGTTGTATGATAGTTCATCTTAACAACAGTTTCAACTAAAGTTTGTCCAGCTGAAGGGAGAGAGAAGGGGTTAAGAGAGAGAGAGGTGGTTGAGAGAGAGGGGGTTGAGAGAGAGAGAGAGAGAAGAGGGGGAATTTAAGAGAAATTTAATAGAGTGGGGGTTTAATAGTGAGAGAGAGGGGGTTTAAAAGAGAGAAAGGGCGTTGTTTAAGAGAGAGGGGGTTTAAAAGAGCGAAAGGGCGTGGTTTAAGAGAGAGGGGGTTTAAGAGAGAGGGGGTTTAAGAGAGAGGGGGTGTAAGAGAGAGGGGTTTAAGAGAGAGAGTTGGGGGTGGTAAAGAGAGACATAGAGAGATAAAAAGAGAGAGAGAGTGAGAGAGCGAGATAAATGAAACGAATAAAGAGAGATTGTGGGAAAAATAATGGAATGTTTGATATGAGGGGCTGAGGGTGGAGGAGTTGAGAGGAAAAGATGATAGAGGAAGGGGAGGCAAGATAAAAGAGTGAGATGGACTGAGAAAAAGGAGATGTAATAGAGAATGCTACCTGGCAATAAAGCAAGGAAGAGGCACACCAGGAAAGTAGGAAGGGAAATGATCAATGATCTCAAGCTATAGCGTCATATTATTGCCAAACGTCTTCTCGATGACGACATAAAGATATATAAACCATTCATGGAGGCTAAGGTTGAGGGCGGGGCTGGGTGGGGGCTACTGGGATGGATTGGGAGAGGAAAATCAAATAATTCCATTTTGTCTGTCAATTTGGAAACGATGAGTTTGTGAGAGTTTTGAAAATATCAATCTTCTCCGATATCCAAACTCCCCGGTGTGACGCCCCTGAGACAAGATGAAATTGTTCATGCCCCGGATATATTCACTTATAGGGTCCCTTGTGGACAATAGCATGGAGTATGAACATCATAGGGCCCCTTGTGTATATCAACATGGAATATGAACATTATAGGGCCCTTTGTGTATAACAACATGGGATATGAACAATATAGGGCCCCTGGTGTATAACAACGTGGAATATAAACATTATAGGGCCCCTTATGTATAAGAACATGGAATATAAACATTATAGGGCCCCTTGTGTATAATAACATGGAATATGAACATTTATCTTCATTATTTTGTTATATATTTTTACTTTCGGGTACACTCTTGCAGGCCCCTAAGATACCACTTTCTACAGTAGTTCTAGTTTTAAAGATTCAGATTTTGGCTTCAAAAAATGTTAACAATGTTAACCCTTATGTGCTGGCTTGCCGGAAATTTGAACAGAAAAAATTTGTACAGAAGAAATGTGTACAGAAGAAATTTGTTCAAAATGAAATAATGGTGGCATTAACCCAACAAACTAAATTGTATTGTACAGTTTTTTTTCCCAATGTTTCACTTGAATAACAAACTTTCTTTGCGTGATGAATTATAAGCAATTTCAAAGAAATTAGTGTCTACTCTTTTTTTGAAAACTCCTTTATATTATGAAATTTGCTTTTGTTTTGTGGCATGGCTGACAAAATATTTCGACGGCTATTTGACCCACTTTCCCCCCACCTTTTTGAGCTGAAACTTGACGCATAGACTCATTACAGATGACCACACATACTTTAAAACTGTTAGCATTACACCATCCACCCCCCCCCCTAAAACCCAAACCCACAAGAAGCCGTTTTTCCTTTTTTTTCAAAGGTAAGTCCAAGGAAATATGATATCACGAAATATAATTCTCGATAACTGCAGTTAATGAGATTTTTTAAACGAAATACACCATGTACACCGTAAAGCGTAAATTTTTTCTTTTGTTTTTCTGAAACAGTTGGTGAAAGAAATCTGCGGTGTGAAAGCGGGTGGGACGTTAGATATTAATATAAAAGAAAATAATATAACTTGCATGTAAAGAATTTATTGGAAAAACTTTGTTTTAAGACCCATTAAATAAGTTAAGGGAAAAGATGCAATGAACAATTTATTTTAAAAAATTAATTTAAAAAACCAAATTTCTTTCGAAGACCAGTTTAAATAACTAATTAAATACAAGCCCTAAAGGTTCATTAGTTATTTTAGCTCGTCTTCGAAAGAAATTTGGTTTTAATTAATTTTTTTTAAAATTATAAATTGTTAATTCCTTTCCTTCCCTTTACGTATTCAATGGGTCTAAATATAATGTCAAAAATGGTGCGCTGTGTGTGTGTGTGTGTGTGTGTTCTGATGACGTCATTGGCCGAAAAATCCTATTGGCCATTCAACTCTTTTATTTATTAAATCAATTAAAACTAAAGTTACCATTCAATTTAAGTTTGCGGTTCTCAATTACTGTGTTCAGCCACAGTGTCTGTACCTGTTTCAGACCTGGCCCGGGTGTGAGCGCTTTGTGTTCATCAAGTTTCTGGTTTGAGAATTGTCAAAGCTCTGTTCAAAGCAAAAGATTACGAGCTACGCCTGCCGTAAAGTGTTCTCACGTTCTGCTGTCTTTGTTTACTCTCCTTCTTATTTCAGTGTGTCCATTTTTTGAATGTTTTGTTTTTGGGGGGGACATCTTCCTCACCCGCTAATGACCTGTTATCAAACCAAGACACCCAGCCGGCCAGAATCTGGAAGCGGGAATAATCTAATCTCATTCGCACTGAGCTCTTAGTAGCTTGGTGCGCGCTTATGCATTGTGCAACGTCTTCATTGTCTCCCTTATACCGGAGTCGCGTCCCGCCAAATCTTTTCTTGTCCGATCCATTCTTTTACGGTAACCCAGTTATCAATTTTTTTGGTCATATTTCTTAAACCCCCCCCCCCCCCCCCCCAAAACAAAACCAAAAAAACACATTAAAGATGAATAACGACATCTTTCAAGCGAACTTTCAAGGGACACCTGGCGGATTGTTACATTAAGTAGAACGGCGGTGATTTAACCCCATTTGAAAACAATAATCCGCACCGACTGTGACTCCGTAATCCATGTATCCATCTGTGCGCCCTTCCCTCGACCCCCACGGATGACGCCCCTGACATTGACATCAATGTTTCCGAGTCTGTCCCCCTTCTAAAAAAAAAATGAGTAACAGCGTTAGTCCAAAAACATCCCCCCTCTTTTAGCGTCGTCGTCTTCATCTTACAACCTCTGCTCTTTGTTCTCTGTCATTTCTTGGACTATTTCTTTGAAACCCAGCGACTGTCTTGTCCACGCCCCTATATCCTCTTGTCTGTCCTCCTGAAGGCCGATCACACGTCACTGCTCTTGTCATCCCCACCCACCCATTCTAATCTTCAAAGCCTGGCCTCTAACCCCTCCACTCATCATCCGATGACCCAATGACTAATTCTCACAGTCTCTTTCTTCAGAAACTGAACATTGTAGAAGAAGAGAACTTTTTTTTTATCCCGTTGTTTAGGTTCTTTCACCCGTTGATGTTTTTTTTCCACCCCACTGGCCGCATCTTTAGTGCGCCCCGACCTTCTTTCCCCACCTTGTCCTCCTTCTTCCAGTCCGAAGACCCCCTTTCTCACCGGTCCTCGGTTACTTCAGACACAATAGGACTTTTAGCCTTCGTTAGCCCCCATCCTGATGACACAATGGGACAGTTGACAATACGGTAATACTATCGTCCTGTGTCCATTTCTCGCCGCCCCCCCCCCTCCCTATCTGTACATGTCACCACTGCGCGTTACTTCAAACTTTTTCACCCTCTATCCAAAACAAACGAAAAAAAAAAAAAAATCTCCTTCTGTCCCTTCGTCTTCTTTTCTTCCGTAACCTCGTCCCTGTTCAGTGGCGGATCGTAACGGCATAACACGATGGGCTGACCCACTTCTTGACAACATTTAGGACAATAGATCGCCCCCCCCCTTCCACAGGCCGTGACGGTTATGTCGTCGTCTTCACGCCAAATTGGAACAAAAATAGCCGGACAATAGACGGACTGACCTGATTACTAATCCAACTCGGCCGTGTCTTCAAACTTTCGAACCCAAAAGATTTTTTTTTTAAAGGAGAAAGAACGACCAGCGATATTCCATGAGAACCCTTCACGCTTACATTGTCTCCCATTTATCAACACATTAGTGGTGAACTTTTAAAAAAAAACAGCGCACGTGAGTGTTTACAATTATTACTCTCGAACATAAATCTTCTGTGTCGCGCATTTAATTGTAAACAAAAATGTGTTGTTGTTTTTTTTAAATCAAGAGATTATTGTACAAGCAGCTGCCATTTCTTTATTGCTGAAACATATTTTAACTATAATATGTCTTCTTACCTGTGCCTTGTTCGATTCTTGTTTCCAATCTTTTTATTGCGGGGCCAGTTTCTTTTAGCGGGTTCATATATTAGATCTAATCAATAAATTCAGTTGCATCGGACAAAAATTAAAAAATAAAAATTCATATTATCCAGATGAATAGAGCCATTTGATATGTAAGTAAGTGTTGAAATTTGTATATTTCACGTACACTGATATTGAGTTCTATTATTTTTTAATGGACATCTGAAATGTACGCAGAAATATAACTGAATATAGATGAATGTGCAAAGTTTCATCATCATGTCTGTCTACATCTCTTACATCAAAACATGTCTGTCTACATCTCTTACATCAAAACATGTCTGTCTACATGATCTCTTACATCAAAACATGTCTGTCTACATCAGCGTTTCTCAACCTGTGGGTCGCGACCCCTTTGGGGGTCGAACGGCCCTTTCAGAGGGGTCGTCTAAGATCATCGGAAAACACATATACTCTACAGTTATGAAGCAGAAACGATACTAATTTTCTGGTTAGGGGTCGCCACAACATGAGGAACTGTGTTAAAGAGGTCGCGGCATTAGGAAGGTTGAGAACCACTGGTCTACATGATCTCTTACATCAAAACGTGTCTGTCTCTTCATCCCTTACATCAAAACTTGTGTCGTCATCTCTATCATCAAAACGTGTCTGTCTCTTCATCCCTTACATCAAAACTCGTCTGTCTACATCTCACAACTTTCAACGTTTGTATAGCCTAAGTCGGGCGCTAATTAGCTCCCTTGAGAAATCATTCTAAGAAAAAGCTAACGAAAATAATGATTGTGTCAACCTCGCTATTTTCGGTACGGTTACCTTCCAATCTGTATAGAAAACTCGAAACTATTGACGGTATAGAAAAGTGGTGGGGGGGGGGGGGGGGGAGTGATTGGAAGTATTTAGTATATAACTGAATATATAGAAGAGGTGATTGGTGGTACTCAGCGGCGTAGCTAGAGTGTTTGGCGCCAGGGGACAAGATTCGCGCCCGGGGACAAGATTCATTTTAAAGCGCCCTCTTTTCCTTTTTTCAACTCTCAAACCCATTATTTTCATCAATAAAATAATACCAAAGCACATTTTGGCACCCCTAACTAGCTGGTGCCCGGGTACATCTGTACCCCCTGCCCCCCCCCCCTACGCTACGCCTCTGGTGGTACTGATGATATATATGCTTGGTTTTCGAAATTTTGTAACCGAAATAATCTCTGTTGATTCTGATTGTTATAAGGAATTGTGTTTATTTTGAAGCATCCCACATGTTAATGTATAGTTCAGTGGTAAGAAATCTCTCTCAGAAGAGTCCTTGCCTGACACCTGCAGTCACGAGATACACAAAAAAGGACTTTGCCAGATTCAACCAACCCAGTGTCCAGGAGACAGTTGACACTAGCATTTAGAGATGATCAGATTGGTAACACCGGCGATGGTGTTCATGTGATTTGGTTTCTTTCAACTCTCAAGCGACCTGATTTGTCTTTTGTCAAATTTAAGGAACCACTTCAAGAAACGTGGACTTGGGATATCCTTGAAGGGAGTCGTTCTTCTACCCGGGCGCAAAGTTTGAGGCCATCTCCTGGCGAGAAGCAGATGTATCTAGGTCATCCGAAGGTCCCTTTTGTGTCACGTGACACCATTTCCCTTTATTTGCTCACCCTGCCACGACAATAGCCCCCGACCCACATCACCAGACGGTTGGTAACTTCTCCGGCCGGAGACAATGATGCAATGGACAGGCCACACAGGCAACAGCTGAAACATTAACATTGAAATAATCAGTGCGGGGGGGGGGGGGGGGGGGCGGGGGCGCCGTTGGTACTTTTTTTTTTTTTTTTAGTACAATGACTAAATTCTCAAGAGATGAAAGAGGAGAGGGTTGATTTATTGGAGGTCGTGAATTAGAAGTTTGAAGTGGACTTTTGGGAAGAAATAATTTTTTCCCTTCGGAATAAAAGGGATGGCATGAGGATTTTGAGTGGTGAAATTAATAATAAAAAAACAAATACCAACACCGGGTACGATGGGAAGAAGGTGGGGAGGGGGTTGGGGCGTGATTTCGTCATAGTACCCGCAAGGTTCATAACAAAGAATTTATTAAAAAAGAAAGATTAATCTCTTGTTGTCTAACAATCCCCCTTACCCACCCCACCCCCCGTTACTCAGTGATGGGCTTTTAGTCCTAACCATCTGTCCACGTCATATTGTCAGCACTCGGCAATCGGCACTGATCGTACGGTCAACAGATTTGAGTCAGTCAACAAACCCACGGGTCCATGTGAGCTAAGAAGCTGATGAATTCTAAAATAAAATGTAAAAAAATAATGTTTTATATAGTTATACGCGGTGCGGCTAGGGGGGGGGCCTTTGTCCGGACATGACGTCATGGATGGTCGGTGACGTCGGTTGTACATGAAATGACGTCACACGTTTCCATTAGTGAAATGATGTCACAATTGTACCGACACATATGCATACATCTATTTGACGGACACGGGAAATGAAGGACACATTTACAGATATCTATGTTATTGACACGGGAAATGAAGGTCACATTTACAGATAGCCATGTCATTGACACGGGAAATGAAGGTCACATTTACAGATATCCATGTCATTGACACGGGAAATGAAGGTCACATTTACAGATATCCATATGATTGACACGGAAATGAAGGTCACATTTACAGATATCCATATGATTGACACGGGAAATGAAGGTCACATTTACAGATATCCATATGATGGACACGGGAAATGAATGTCACATTTACAGTTATCCATATGATTGACACGGGAAATGAAGGACACATTTACAGATATACATATGATGGACACGGGAAATGAAGGTCACATTTACAGATATCCATATGATGGACACGGGAAATGAAGGTCACATTTACAGATATCCATATGATTGACACGGGAAATGAAGGACACATTTACAGATATCCATATGATGGACACGGGAAATGAAGGTCACATTTACAGATATCCATATGATTGACACGGGAAATGAAGGACACATTTACAGATATCCATATGATTGACACGGGCTATAGCGGGAGGCAGTTAAAAATCACTGCCTTGAAACGGTCATCACGTCATAAGCTGACCTTACCTTAAATTGAACCCAAAAAACACCCCTGGCCCAAGAATCAATGAGTTTGTTGTACCTACTAAAGGAGTCGCCTCTGACATTCCTTTGTTGTGCTTTGCGAAGAGAGATGGGCAATTTTTAAATCTATTTATGTATTCGTTTATTAATTTTGATAACAAAATGTGAGGCCTCGGGGGGGGGGGGGGGGGGGGGGGCTGATCTATTTTCAGCTCTCGGTATTGTCTCGGGCTGAATGACAATAGATCCTACTTTCAGATTCTATTTTATTTCGAAGCGGCCATTCGCACCGTGTCCCCGTAGACTCAATCCCATTCGGATGTCATTTGTGATAGTTTATTTTATTTAAACTGAAGAAGTCGGTTTACAAACGTATAGTCCATTCAATTATCTTTCAATTGATACATCATTTTGTCTTACACACCCAACAATAATCTTTTTTACAGTTTTTTTAAATCCCAAATTCTCACTTCTGATACCCGGGTGCGAATAGTCGCAGCCATTTAATTTTGTTTTTCATATTAATTTTTTTTTTGAGTCAAGAGTTCACTTGTCACGTGATACATCACTGTCCCTAAGTTGGTGTTCCATCACTGTCCCTAAGTTGGTGTTACAACACTGTCCCTAAGTTGGTGTTACAACACTGTCCCTAAGTTGGTGTTACAACACTGTCCCTAAGTTGGTGTTCCATCACTGCCCCTAAGTTGGTGTTCTATCGCTGCCTCTAAGTTGGTGTTCCATCACTGCCCCTAAGTTGGTGTTCCATCACTGCCCCTAAGTTGGTGTTCCATCACTGCCCCTAAGTCGGTGTTCCATCACTGCCCCTAAGTTGGTGTTCCATCGCTGCACCTAAGTTGGTGTTCCATCGCTGCCCTTAAGTTGGTGTTCCATCGCTGCACCTAAGTTGGTGTTCCATCACTGCCCCTAAGTTGGTGTTCCATCGCTGCCCCTGAGTTGAGCTAAACGCTGATCAACTTATTCAGATTTTCGTTTTTAAAGTTGCCTTCGACAATTAATTTTGATTTTTAAAAAATCATTTAATAATATGATGCGGTTGTTTTTCTTGCTATTTTCTCTTCACTGGAGAGAACGAGAGAAAGAGAGGGGAGTAATCGAGAGAGCGAGAGAGAGAGAGAGAGAAAGAGAGAGAAAGATAAAAAAAAGAGAAAGGGTGAGAGAGAGAGAGAGAGAGAGAGAGGGAGAGAGAGGAAGTAAACGAGAGAGAAAGGAAAATATAGACAGAAAGAGAGAGTGAAATAGAAAGAGAATCAGAAAGAGGGCGAGAGCACGGGAGGATGAAATTATGGTGGACAACATGGAGCAGATTAAAACCTCGGACAATAAAGCCTTAGAGGCTTCCTTTGTTTTGTCGTAACCTCGCCTCCATTATGATCTCATGTGTCTGGCCAGCAGAGCAAGTTGAGTTTGTGGATTTATTTTCAAACTTTAGTTGTTGCTGTATATATTTTGTTGAATGCGTTCAACTTGTATAGAATGTCTCAATTATCTTCTCCTAAGCGTCTGGGCAGATCAGGACAAAGCTTTTCGTTGCCGCTGACAACGGCCGTATCTCGCTCTATTGTTTGTTTGTTATTGGTTTTGTTTCTTGAAATTCTGCTTCATGTTTCCACACAAGGACGTAAATTAGATCGCTCGTCTTGTTTACCTCACAGAATCAATCAATTAGCCTCGTTTTCGAACATATTTTGTTTTGCAGGCGTCATGGCTGTTGGGCGGCAGTGTTTCCTTCAAGCAACGGTCAAAAGGGGACGGGGGACGGGGGGGGGGGGGCAGTGCTGTCCCCTCCCATTTAAGTCAACTGCCCCCCTCCCTGCCCGCAAACATGTTTACAACAAAAAATCGAAATATATTTAATATACAACGACTAAATTGTCCAGTGGCGTAGCTAGAGTGTTTGGCGCCCGGGGACAAGATTCATTTTAAAGCGCCCTCTTTTCCTTTTTTTTCAACTCTCAAACCCATTATTTTCATCAATAAAATAATACCAAAGCACATTTTGGCGCCCCTAACTAGCTGGCGCCCGGGCACATCTGTACCACCTGCCCCCTCCCCCCTTTACGCTACGTCTCTGAAATTGTCATTTGTATAACACTAAAAAAAATAGTAATTGGTGCTGTGAACCGAATACAATTACACCCATACCTCGCTTTACGGCCTAGATACGTTCCGGAAAAGTTGGCCGTAAAGCGAAAAGCCATCTAATGAATCAATAATTTTGATATAAACCCATACAAATTTAGTTGGATCTGTTCCAATTTTTGTATAAAATAATATAGTCTTTAGTTCATAAATCATTTTATTCTTTTCATTTCTTATAAAAATAAAAATACAAAACATTGTAATAGTAAACAGAAATTTAAAAAATAAATATATAAATTAAAAAACAAAAGAAATCATATGCACATATTTATACATAAAATAATGTTTAGAAACTTTAGAATCTGATGAACATTAACACGAAAAATCATCCGCTGTTGTGGATTGACCCAGTTAAAAATATTGTTGCAGAGTTGTCTGCTTCGCCTTGCTTTCTGTTTCTTTTAAAAGAGTTTTAAAACAGGCAATTGCTGAATTTACTCCTCTAGACACTTTAGCGCTGCGTTCTTCGTCGGGATAATTTTGAAGAAGCATTTCATTCCCTGCTCAAAATATGAAAGTGCATTTGATATGTTCTTTGCAGTTAGCTGTTAGCCGTATAATGAAACATCGTGGACCGTAAACCGAAAAAAGCCATAATTTAAAAAGGCCGTAATAGCGAAATGCCGTATAAAGAGCGGCCGTATAGCGAGGTATAGGTGTACTAAAGCAGAGCCGCCTAAGGGGAGAAGTTGAAACTAAAGAGAGGATATCTATTGGCCGTATAATGAAACATCGTGGGCCGTAAACCGAAAAAGTGCCATAATTTAAAGTTGGCCGTAAAGCGAAAAGCCGTATAAAGAGCGGCCGTATAGCGAGGTATAGGTGTACTGGAACCTCTGAAATATCGGTAAGCGCGATACGTTTTCTACTGTGATCTGATACTTGTTATACGTCTTTTTGTCTTGTTTTCTGATGAAGACTCTAAGCCAGTGGTTCTCAACCTTCCTAATGCCGCGACCCTTTAATACAGTTCCTCATGTTGTGGCGACCCCCCAAGAACAAAATTATTTTT
Source organism: Omphiscola glabra (assembly GCA_964017045.1). Lineage (NCBI taxonomy): Eukaryota > Metazoa > Mollusca > Gastropoda > Lymnaeidae > Omphiscola > Omphiscola glabra. Next base: position 22,072,010 of record OZ024806.1, read on the forward strand.
GTTTTTACTTCATAACTGTAGAGTATATGTGTTTTCAGATGGTCTTAGGCGACCCCTTGGAAAAGCACAGGTTGAGAACCGCTGCTCTAAGCCGAAACGTCAAAATCTTTTGTCCTGTCTATGAATTCAAGTTTAGCATAACTTGTTCTTATATTTTATTTTTAATATTATTATTATTTTTTATTAGTTTGTCTTTGCCTGTAGACTTAAATAACACTGTATTGAAATACAAGTACTTTATGTAAACAAAGGTCTTTGATTTTAATATAGTTCTTGCTTAGCATCAAACACGCGCAAGCTGTCTTTCAAATTACATTTCATCATTACAGCATGACTTTGAAACCTTAGAGGTTTAGGTGGATAGGTGTTAAAGGATAGGTGTTAAAGGCTAGGTGTTAAAGGATGGGTGTTAAATGATAGGTGTTAAAGGATAGGTGTTAAAGGATGGGTGTTAAATGATAGGTGTTAAAGGATATGTGTTAAAGAATATGTGTTAAAGGATAGGTGTTAAAGGATAGGTGTTAAGGGATAGGTGTTAAAGGATAGGTGTTAAAAGATGGGTGTTAAAGGATATGTGTTAAATGATATGTGTTAAAGGATATGTGTTAAAGGATAGGTGTTAAAGGATAGGTGTTAAGGGATAGGTGTTAAAGGATAGGTGTTAAATGATAGGTGTTAAAGGATATGTGTTAAGGGATAGGTGTTAAAAGATAGGTGTTAAAGGATAGGTGTTTAAGGATAGGTGTTAATTATTAGTAGTATAATGGCATCATGCTTTAGAAAATATCGTAGCATTCTTTTAAATTTACTTGATTCTATTCCCTCGATTCCATCTTTATCCTGGTACTAGGTTTAGAAGAAAATAAATAATTCTTTCTTAATCATCAATTTAAAAATAAATTTGATGGATTTTGTAAAAAAAAAAAAATGTCGAAAGGATATCGAAGCGGCAATTTGTAATTTATCTGAAGAAAGTTCTAGTAGTTTGAAATTACAAATAAAAATTTCAATCTACTGAATATTTGGCAAATGTATACTTTATTTGTATACTATTTCTCTCATACAAAATGACACTTATAAATTGACGATTTGTGCCATTCATACGTGATTTATAAAAAATAAACCAGTTTTAAAAATCGATTAAAAACGGATAAATCTTTCTACGAACGGTCTTTCTACAAACATTCTTTCTACAAACATTCTATCTACGAACATTCTTTCTACGAACATTCTTTTTACAAACATTCTTTCTACAAACATTCTTTCTACAAACATTCTTTCTACAAACATTCTTTCTACAAACATTCTTTCTACGAACATTCTTTCTACGAACATTCTTTTTACAAACATTCTTTCTACAAACATTCTTTCTACAAACATTCTTTCTATAAACATTCTTTCTACAAACATTCTTTCTACGAACATTCTTTCTACGAACATTCTTTTTACAAACATTCTTTCTACAAACATTCTTTCTACAAACATTCTTTATACAAACATTCTTTCTATAAACATTCTTTCTACGAACATTCTTTTTACAAACATTCTTTCTACAAACATTCTTTCTACAAACATTATTTCTACAAACATTCTTTCTACGAACATTCTTTCTACGACCATTCTTTTTACAAAAATTCTTTCAACGAACATTCTTTCTACAACATTCTTTCTACAAACATTCTTTCATTTTTACTCTTGTAAAGCTTTCAAATAATTAGATAAGGTAATTAACTTTTTTTTTCATTTGCGTTCAACATGTCAAATAATGGTAGCATTGTCAACTTGTCAAATAATGGTAGCATTGTCAACTTGTCAAATAATGGTAGCATTGTCAACATGTCAAATAATGGTAGCATTGTCAACATGTCAAATAATGGTAGCATTGTCAACTTGTCAAATAATGGTAGCATTGTCAACTTGTCAAATAATGGTAGCATTGTCAACATGTCAAATAATGGTAGCATTGTCAACATGTCAAATAATGGTAGCATTGTCAACTTGTCAAATAATGGTAGCATTGTCAACTTGTCAAATAATGGTAGCATTGTCAACATGTCAAATAATGGTAGCATTGTCAACATGTCAAATAATGGTAGCATTGTCAACTTGTCAAATAATGGTAGCATTGTCAACTTGTCAAATAATGGTAGCATTGTCAACATGTCAAATAATGGTAGCATTGTCAACATGTCAAATAATGGTAGCATTGTCAACTTGTCAAATAATGGTAGCATTGTCAACTTGTCAAATAATGGTAGCATTGTCAACATGTCAAATAATGGTAGCATTGTCAACATGTCAAATAATGGTAGCATTGTCAACATGTCAAATAAGGGTAGCATTGTCAACATGTCAAATAATGGTAGCATTGTCAACTTGTCAAATAATGGTAGCATTGTCAACTTGTCAAATAATGGTAGCATTGTCAACATGTCAAATAAGGGTAGCATTTTTTTATTGCAACTTTGATTTTGATTTATTTTTTTAAATTAAATTAATTTTTGTAATTATTAAATATTTTACCCCCCCCCCCCCCCAAACCCAATTAAATTTTTAAAAAAGCCACACATTACTATTTACTGTTATCAAAAACTATTTGTGTAAGACAAACATGTCAAGCGGAGTCGTTGCTTGACTTTTCGAGGACCCCTGACACTTTTCACTTTCTCCCTCCCGCCCACCTTGCATTCAAAGTTGATAATTAACAAAAGTGTCCTCATCAAAACATTAGCCCTTAAAGTGTCCGATGCCCTTCAGGCGTAGGGGCCCAAACGACGTCTCTGAGGTCAAGTGACACCTACATTTTTAATTAGCATCACATCTCTCCCTTTGGGTTGTGTATAATGATGTGACTAGTCAAATCATGAATGGGACTAAGTTAGAATATGACAATGGGGCTATTTATGACAATGGGACTAGCTAGATTATGGCAATATGACTAGCTAGATTATGACAATATGACTAGCTAGATTATGACAATGGGACTAGCTAGATTATGACAATGGGACTAGCTAGATTATGACAATGGGACTAGCTAGATTATGACAATGGGACTAGCTAGATTATGACAATGGGACTAGCTAGATTATGACAATGGGACTAGCTAGATTATGACAATGGGACTAGCTAGATTATGACAATGGGACTAGCTAGATTATGACAATGGGACTAGCTAGATTATGACAATGGGACTAGCTAGATTATGACAATGGGACTAGCTAGATTATGACAATGGGACTAGCTAGATTATGACAATGGGACTAGCTAGATTATGACAATGGGACTAGCTAGATTATGACAATGGGACTAGCTAGATTATGACAATGGGACTAGCTAGATTATGACAATGGGACTAGCTAGATTATGACAATGGGACTAGCTAGATTATGACAATGGGACTAGCTAGATTATGACAATGGGACTAGCTAGATTATGACAATGGGACTAGCTAGATTATGACAATGGGACTAGCTAGATTATGACAATGGGACTAGCTAGATTATGACAATGGGACTAGCTAGATTATCACAAAGGGACTAGCTAGATTATGACAATGGGACTAGCTAGATTATGACAATGGGACTAGCTAGATTATGACAATGGGACTAGCTAGATTATGACAATGGGACTAGCTAGATTATGACAATGGGACTAGCTAGATTATGACAATGGGACTAGCTAGATTATGACAATGGGACTAGCTAGATTATGACAATGGGACTAGCTAGATTATGACAATGGGACTAGCTAGATTATGACAATGGGACTAGCTAGATTATGACAATGGGACTAGCTAGATTATGACAATGGGACTAGCTAGATTATGACAATGGGACTAGCTAGATTATGACAATGTGACTAGCTAGATTATGACAATGTGACTAGCTAGATTATGACAATGGGACTAGCTAGATTATGACAATGTGACTAGCTAGATTATGACAATGTGACTAGCTAGATTATGACAATGGGACTAGCTAGATTATGACAATGGGACTAGCTAGATTATGACAATGGGACTAACTAGATTATGACAATGGGAATAGCTAGATTATGACAATGGGACTAGCTAGATTATGACAATGGGACTAGCTAGATTATGACAATATTGACAGTGTTAGAACGCAGTCTCCCATATATTATCCTATTTCTTAACCGGATCCCTTTAGCACCTAATCGGTGTTCGATAACAAGAAAATAACTCTGGAACAAATCTACAATTTTTAATAAAGAAATGATACAAGGAATCTGTCTTTTCAAATTCCTAAATCTGAAAGATTTCACATTTCAGAAAGTATTTTTATTTTTTTAAATGTGTATACCAAATCTTTATTTCAAAATCCCTTGACATAAACAAATAGCGTAAACGTTGTGTAGCTATTATCCCATTCATCGTTCAGGAATTATTTTATTGGAATGGAAAGGTATTTTAAAGATTAGAATTTTAGTACAACTGTAAATCAATGAATTCTTAATCAGAATATTTAAATTTTTTAAAAATCGGAAGATATTTTGAAATATTTTTTTTATAAAAGAAAAATTAATTAATTACAAATACCTGCGACAAAAATAGCTGAAATGATTATTCTTTTAAATTCCAAATAAGGCCAAGTGCAAAAATTTAAAATTAATAAAACCAAGGATATGTCCCCGAATGAAATCTGGCCACCCCTCTGCTAGAGGAAATAATGGGTAAATATGGTCGTCTGCCTCAAGGCTAACAGTTTCACACCTCTGCAGTACTGCGACTAAATAGAAATAATGTTTCTATTCCGCTAAATCGAAGCCACTGATTTTAAATAGCCGTTGTTCTAAGTTCAGCTCCAAGAATCATCCAGCCCCTTTTTACTGGCCCTAGGTGGAGTCGTACTTAGAACCGCTGCTCGCGTTGTGTTTTATAGCTAACCCTCATGAATAAATTGCGTTAGTCTTCTCCCCAATGAACATCTTAAGCTTGATAGCCTCGTTCACAAACGGCTGCTCATAATTAATATCGGTGGCGTTAGTCGTCCAACCGCGTCGACTCGTAAATTGGTTGGTATAGGGCATAAGGTATTATGGTGAATCTCAAACCTTGGGGACGTTTTGGGGATCAATCAAAATTCTCAAAACTGGGGGGGGGGGGGGGGGTGTTTAAACCGAACATAAATTATAAATTTCCAAAGCGAGCATTGCGCATGCGTCTTGTTTTGCAGAAACTGCGATTTTTATTCTTTTTTTTTTAACTCTGAAGTGTGAAAACAACGACAACTACAACCATTTCCCTACGTACCACGGTCAAATAAACGGTGGATCCATTATGTTAAATGTCCTAGCTGTGTCACCAATTTCCTAATTTTTACCTCACACCTTTGGGCACGCTTCCTGAAAACAACTCCCTAAAACTATACTCAGACACACTGCTCCCTGACACCACAATACCCGACACTCCATTCTCTGAAACCCACTCCCTGAAACTTTACTCCCTAAGCCCCACTCCCAGACACCACACTCCCAGTCACGCCATCCCACTTAAGATCCATGATCTAATCCAATGGACAAACCACATTTAAAAAAAAAAGTTACCAGGTAATTTTACTCCCCTCCCCCCACCCCACCCTCATGACTGCCATGACCAGGTGTATGTAGGTCGCAGTCTTTGATGGTCGTTGAGAGATTGCCTGGTTGTGTCGTCTAGTATCTGGAGAGCTTTGTTTGCCCGAGAAAGTCTTTGTTACGATGACAAAAAGTCCCCCCCAAAAAAAGAAGTCCCGGCTCTGCTGAGGATTCTCATCAATTTTCACTTTCACTCACGGTTTACTCCGCTCCCGCTTTATTACCTCCCCAGCTCCAGGAAAAAAAATCTCTTATTATCTCCCTTCTGTCCATTCCAGCTTCTCCGCTCTCTCTCAATCTCATTAGCTTCTTGCTCTTGGATTCTCTCGGTCTTTAGTTTTGTTAAAACGGCTTCCATTTTTTGAAATGATTATAATCATGGCGGACTTTTCAAACTTTGAAAATCGAGAGTTGGAATCGAATTTTTTAATAATTTTTTTTTTTTTAAATTTTGAATTGTATTGATAAATTATTGACAGACTCGTGGGTATACAGACTCGTGGGTATACAGACTCAGTAGTATACAGAATTTTTCTAGAAAGAATGTTTGTAGAAAGACCGTTCGTAGAAAGATGTATCCGTTTTTAATAGATTTTTAAAACAGACTCAGGGGATACAGAATCAGTGGTATACAGAATCAGGGGATACAGACTCAGTGGTATACAGACTCAGGGAATACAGACTACATAGTAATTTGTTAGAATTTGGCACGTACGGAAACTTAATTGCATATAATTTTTCTTTTGTTGCGTAAGTGTGCTTCTTCTCTTGACGTGTTTGTTTGTCGTCCGTAGTTTTAAAATGCCAAGACACCAGGTCCATGGCTCATCCAGGTCTGGGTCAGCACGGGGCTATCTCAATGTATTTACCGTGCCCCCTGGTTCATTTAGATTCTCTGTGTATCTGATCACTTTATGCGAATGTGAAAGATTGAGCTCAATAGATAGTTCTATACAATATCAGCTTCTAATCGGTACGAGACAGTTCAGTGGATGATTCTATACAAGATCAGCTTCTAGTCCACATGAGTCAACTCAGTGGACGGTTCTATACAATATCAGCTTCTAATCGGTACGAGACAGTTCAGTGGATGATTCTATACAAGATCAGCTTCTAGTCCACATGAGTCAGCTCAGTGGGTGGTTCTATACAATATCAGCTTCTAATCGGTACGAGACAGCTCAGTGGATGATTCTATACAATATCAGCTTCTAGTCGACATGAGACAAGTCAGTGGGTGGTTCTATGCAAGATCAGCTTCAAATCAACATAGGAGCATCTCATTGGACGGTTCTTTGGAGATGAAGACATCACCGATGACAGCCGATTACACCCTGTATCCGCAATATCTCTTCAACTCTACTCTTCAAAGTCACCTGACTAATTAAGATTACGTAGGCGCGCGTAATCGTATGCAGACTTTTTTCAAAGAAGAAAAAACAGCTGACGTCATTCTTATCTCTACCGTAACTGTGACCCCAAACCTATATAGGTTCAACAACAGACGTCATTCGTATCTCTACCGTAACTGTGACCCCAAACCTATAGGATAATTTTATGACGTGGAAGGCAATCTGAAGTTTTGTGCTGACCCATGTTTTCTCCGCGTCTGCTGACCTTTGAACTCGCCAGGTTAACAAACATCATTCTACACTTCCGGGGAGTGGGGGGTGGGGGTCGTTAGCCGTGAATCATTTATCAGTCCTGTCCAGTCTCGTATTTGAACTGTGGCCATTTTTTGTTGCACTGGTAAATGTCATCGGGTGTGGTTGGGGGTGGGGGGGGGGGGGGGAGAAGGGTTGTAAACATAGGATCAACATTCATTTTATGAGATACATTCTAAAGCCATAGAACGCCGGCGGAACTGAGCTCTGCTGGATGTGGCCAACCCACAGGGTGCGAAGGGGTTAAGTATAACATTTTATAAATGCTGTGTGGGTGTGGACATTAAGTCAAGTACGGCCGTTGACGCTTGTACCAGTCCAATGGCAGCCATGAGGGTAAGGAGTAAATGGGGTGGGAGTAAAATGACCTCGTAATTTTTTTTTCTGTGATTGTCCATTGGATTAGATTCAAACTTAGTACACATACACTCATTTTATTATACTATTTCAAATTTTGAAGTGAATTGAACTCATACTATTCACTCCTTCCTGGCCGGGTGCTCTAATATAAGTTTTCATTCAATTAACCACCAGTAGTCTAAGACAACAATGTAAGGCTGTGCGACTCTATGTGAAAATAGGCTACGCCAAGCTTGGTAGCTATAGCTTTCATGGGGCTATTCAATTTAATCTAGAATTTTCCAGAAAGTTTTTTTATTGTTTCATAAGATGCATATTGGGATCTAAAATCTTATGGATATTTTTATTATAAAGTTATAAATTTCTATACCTTTTTTAGGAAATTTATCATTCGGTAGAGAATGAGATGAAAACAAAGAATGGGAACCCAACAGGGAACAGGGTCCCACCAGGGAATGGTATCCAATCAGGGAACTTAATTCCTACCGGGGATTGGATCCCAATGGGGAATGGTTTCAAAACAGAGAAAAAGGATCCCATCGAAGAGCAGGATCCAGCGACAACGGGATCCCAATCGGAAAACGGCATCCGAAGGGGTAACGGGATACCAGCGGGGAATTGGATCCCAATAGGGAACGAGATTTCACTTGGAACGGGATCCCTTTTTTCAAGGAGCACATTTTTTAAAAATATATTTAATTTATTTTTTACTTTTTTTACCTTAGCAACATGTTGTTTTCTACTAACGGGTATTTTAATTTCGATGTTAGTTTCAAACGCTGTAGAAGTATCTTTTACAGAATGATATCTAAGGCATCGCCGGGTAAAATGGCTAGTATTTTTTAAATAGTTATATGTGTTCTTTCCCTTTGATACATCAAGTAGAAATATTTGTTTTCTAAATAAGATAAGATAAGATGCTTCATTTATCCAAATAAATGAAAAGACGTTTCGATTACAATGAACGTATTCTTTCAGTCTTGAAAGTCTTCAAAGTCTAAAAGTCTAAAAGTCTTAAAAGTCTTAAACGTCTCAAAGTCTTGAAAGTCTTCAAAGTCTAAAAGTCTTAAAAGTCTAAAAGTCTAAAAGTCTAAAAAGTCTAAAAGTCTCGAAAGTCTTAAAAGTCTAAAAGTCTAAAAGTCTTGAATGTCTTGAAAGTCTTAAAAGTCTAAAAGGCTTGTCTGAGTTTTTTGCTGTTCCCCAGAATCGGTCTTCAGCAACAAGCTCGGTGAGTTATTGTGAGGTCAGAATAGCTGACCTATCGACCTATCGACCTACTCGTGTGCATCGGTCCAAAATAATGCAATAAAGATCACCCCCTGGCTTTGTTAGTAGAAGGCTTCTTCTACTTGATATCGCTTGGTGTGTTTGTTGGACCTAATGTTATATAAGCGCCACACACAGAAAAGCGGAAACCCTATAAATTGTAATCAAATATGTTCGCTCCAATGTCTCTTCGACGCGCAACATCATAGATGCAAGCAACATTTAGTTTTGTTACTTTTATATGTCTATATAATTGGCCCAACTCAGATTGCAAGCAACTGCTATCCCTCCACCCCCATGTAGACGCTCCAGAACCATACTAAAATTTAAAATGATTCCTCTGGAATATGATTATAAGTTTATTTCAATCCTTGTTAATCTTTCTTGTGTTTTTTTTAAATTTTTGATTAAAATTTTTCCTTAAAAAAATGATGGTATGTACTAAATGATTGTGGCTCACTTTCCAGTTTCAGTTATGCATACAGCCAATCGTAAAGAACCAGATGATTATTGTTATTATTATATTTATTATCATTATTAGAACTATTATTATTATAAAAAGTATTTATATTATTTTTGTATTAAGTAACTTTTCAAAGAAATCGTCACTTAAAAAATTCTATTTTTAAATTAAAAAGATTTAGTGACACTGTTTTCGTTTTCACGACTCCAGTTCCGGTCTCCTACCGCCATCTTTGTTATTTAAATATGCATCTCGACTCACTTACTCAAACAATCTCTCACCACCACCCCCCCCCCCCCCCCCAAAAAAAAAAAAAAAAAAAAAAAACTTTATATTTTTGTACGCACAAGATGTAAGGATATCCCATATCCCCCCTCTCCCCTCCCAACCCACTCCTCCCAAAAAATTCTCAAAATGAAGACTCACGAAAAGCGTCAATTTGAGTTGAATCAGCCGTCATTATAGATAGGGAAAGGGGGAGGGGGGGCAGGATCATCAAATTTATGACGTGTCACGTGACTATGTTTTATAGAAAATCAGCCCCGAGGCTAAGCCGATGAACATTACTCGTGAGGGTGGCGATATTTTAGTAGCACCCCGGGGAGTAGTTACCGGCGGATTATTATGGCGTCGCAGACTGATCGGTTGACTATCAATTACGCAGTCAACGGTGTGGACGTCATCAACTGTGTTATATCACTGACAGCTTCAGCGCTAAGATGTTTGGTACAGCATGAATTAAGTGTTTCTTTCAGACACCCCCCCCCCCTCGATCCCCATGGCATTTCTGGGAGAGGTGCCTTAAAGAAAAGCTGTATGTCAGACACATCCCCGCCACTATCCGTCAAATTAAAACAAAATACTGCCATATGTTCCGACATCTTGTAAAAAATATAGGGGTGGCCAGATTTATCTAAAGGGGTGGCCAGATTTATCAAAAGGGGTGGCCAGATTTATCAAAAGTAGTGGCCAGATTTATCACAAGGGTGGCAAGATTTATCACAAGGGGTGGCCAGATTTATCAAAAAGGTGTGGCCAGATTTATCACAAGGGGTGGCCAGATTTATCATAAGGGGTGGCCAGATTTATCAAAAGTAGTGGCCAGGTTTATCACAAGGGGTGGCCAGATTTATCAAAAGGGGTGGCCAGATTTATCACGAGGGGTGGCCAGATTTATCAACAGGGGTTGCCAGATTTATCAAAAGTATTGGCCAGATTTATCACAAGGGTGGCCAGATTTATCACAAGGGGTGGCCAGATTTATCAAAAAGGTGTGGCCAGATATATCACAAGGGGTGTCCAGATTTATCACAAGGGGTGGCCAGATTTATCAAAAGTAGTGGCCAGATTTATCACAAAAAGGGTTGCCAGATTTATCACAAATAAACGTATTCGTTCTTCGTTCGTCTGGCAAAGAAATCAATTTTAAAAAAGATTCGTGAGAGATGGGATAAAATGACGTCAGATTAGTTTAGATTAAACTAAATTTGAGTTTTTGTTCTGTTTCATTATTTAGCGCATTGAGAAGAGTTAAACGCTTGTACGGCATTTAGTGGGTGATTAATTCAATATGTAAGGTAGGGCACGCCGCCCGCGGAAAGGTTAACCGCGGTCAAAGTGTCAAGCGAAGCCATTCGGGTTGTCCACCCACCCGGGTTGTCAAGTGTAAGTAGGACGTCTCCGTCCTTCTTAATAAGGCAGTGATGTTTTATTACTATGTTGGCCCACATCGAAATGGAAATGATGGTTTTTTTGTTATAGTTGGCCACATCAAAAGGGAAATGATGGTTTTTTGTTATATTGGGCCACATCGAAAGGGAAATGATGGTTTTTTGTTATAGTTGGCCACATCAAAAGGGAAATGATGTTTTTTTTGTGATAGTTGGCCACATCAAAAGGGAAATGATGGTTTTTTGTTTTAGTTGGCCACATCGAAAGGGAAATGGTGGTTTTTTGTTAAAGTTGGCCACATCGGATTACGCGCCCTGTTGGTCTCCCTGATACATATTTTAAAATATTGTATAAATAACTTGTTGGGGGTGGGGTGAAGTTGGATGAATTTACCTTAAACCTACTATTTATTTCCATTTATTTTTTTTTCATTAAATGTATTATGTAGACTTATTCATTTCTCTCTTTCTATTTACAACCTCACAATGTTTTGGTATGTAGACTTCTTCATTTCTCTCTTTCTATTTACAACGACCCAACGTTTTGTTATGTAGACTTCTTCATTTCTCTCTTTCTATTTACAACGACCCAACGTTTTGTTATGTAGACTTCTTCATTTCTCTCTTTCTATTTACAACGACCCAACGTTTTGTTATGTAGACTTCTTCATTTCTCTCTTTCTATTTACAACGACCCAACGTTTTGTTATGTAGACTTCTTCATTTCTCTCTTTCTATTTACAACGACCCAACGTTTTGGTCCGCCACTATCCCATCAGGTACAGAATCACACAAAGTTATCGGTGCGACTTTAGCGGGTTTTTTTTGTTGTTGTACTTGTTGTTGGTTGTTGTTTTTTTGGTGGTTTTTTTTTTTTTTTTGGTTTTCTTTTAATTTTAAAATTTTCTTTGAAAGACTTAAGTGGACGATTCTCGGTTACAGCCCCGTCCCTTTATATAATCGTTTGATTTAACGAATAGCTTCCTGGTAGATGTATGCTATAACTGACATCATAATACCTGATTTTATTGCATTTTTAATGGGAATTTTGACAAGCTCGGGCTCCTAGTCAGACGGGATAATCTCCCCCTCCCTCCAATCACAATCCTCAGTGACGCCATTCCTTTTGGGATTAAGATTTAAAGACAGAGAAACATAGAGGTGTTTGGTGGCTATTGGTGGAAGACAAGGTGTATGGTGGCTGTTGGTGGAAGACAAGGTGTATGGTGGCTATTGGTGGAAGACAAGGTGTATGGTGGCTATTGATGGAAGACAAGGTGTATGGTGGCTATTGGTGGAAGACAAGGTGTATGGTGGCTATTGGTGGAAGACAAGGTGTATGGTGGCTATTGGTGGAAGACAAGGTGTATGGTGGCTATTGGTGGAAGACAAGGTGTATGGTGGCTATTGGTGGAAGACAAGGTGTATGGTGGCTATTGGTGGAAGACAAGGTGTATGGTGGCTATTGGTGGAAGACAAGGTGTATGGTGGCTATTGATGGATAACAAGGTGTTTGGTGGCTATTGGTGGAAGACAAGGTGTATGGTGGCTATTGGTGGAAGACAAGGTGTATGGTGGCTATTGGTGGAAGACAAGGTGTATGGTGGCTATTGGTGGAAGACAAGGTGTATGGTGGCTATTGGTGGAAGACAAGGTGTATGGTGGCTATTGGTGGAAGACAAGGTGTATGGTGGCTATTGATGGAAGACAAGGTGTTTGGTGGCTATTTGTGGAAGACAAGGTGCTGGGTGGCTATTGGTGGAAGACAAGGTGTTTGGTGGCTATTGGTGGAAGACAAGGTGCTGGGTGGCTATTGGTGGAAGACAAGGTGTTTGGTGGCTATTGATTGAAGACAAGGTGCTGGGTGGCTATTGATTGAAGACAAGGTGTTTGGTGGCTATTGATTGAAGATAAGGTGATGGGTGGCTATTGATAGAAGACAAGGTGCTGGGTGGTTATTGATTGAAGACAAGGTGCTGGGTGGCTATTGGTGGAAGAAAAGGTGTTGGGTGGCTATTGGTGGAAGACAAGGTGCTGGGTGGCTATTGGTGGAAGACAAGGTGCTGGGTGGCTATTGGTGGAAGACAAGGTGCTGGGTGGTTATTGATTAAAGACAAGGTGCTGGGTGGCTATTGGTGGAAGACACGGTGCTGGGTGGCTATTGATTAAAGATAAGGTGCTGGGTGGCTATTGATAGAAGACAAGGTGCTGGGTGGCTATTGATTGAAGACAAGGTTCTGGGTGGCTATCGATTGAAGACAAGGTGCTGGGTGGCTATTGATTAAAGATAAGGTGCTGGGTGGCTATTGATAGAAGACAAGGTGCTGGGTGGCTATTGATTGAAGACAAGGTTCTGGGTGGCTATTGATTGAAGACAAGGTGCTGGGTGGCTATTGATTAAAGATAAGGTGCTGGGTGGCTATTGATAGAAGACAATGTATTTGGTGGCTATTGGTGGAAGCCAAGGTGTAGAGTGACTATTGGTGGAAGAAAATGTGTTTGGTGGCTATTGGTGGAAGACTAGGTGCAGAATGGCCATTGGTGGAAGACAAAACGTATAGACTTACGTTGTTACGATGCGCTCATGTCAGGCGTATATGTGTATGCTCTATTATTAGTTGTTTTTAATGTTGTTAAGCAACTAAACAAAATTGATGGCATTCAAAAATAGATAGATAATGAAGCAGATCTCAAATCATTTTTAGACGCACCCATGCGGACAGACAGAAAAGAGACAAATAGAATTCACGGAAGAGTCCATGATCCACATGGATAGCATTTAAGATAATATATTTTTATAGATCCAAATAAATGGATTTGTTTTTTCATTCATCGTTCATATTTCTTTTTAGGTTCCGAAAACGCATGTTTGAGTTTTCCGTTGCTCCTTTAAATTAGTCCGTAGCAAAACATTCGGTGTGTAATTTTGCGTTAATTATAACTGTTGAGTTCTTGAGTGAGAACAGAGTCTTGGATTTTTGTTTGAACGGAGTTCTCGTTTTCCCTCTCCAAGATCAGGGACACAGCTTTTGGCTGTAGCCGACTTGTCTTTAAATTGTTGTTTTGATGTTGCCATTTGTTTACAAGATGGCGTATCAATTTTTGTACAAGTTGGTGGATATGGATTTGTCTTGGTTTACGGCAACGATGTCCAAAAAAAATCCATGTCATTGCTGTTCCTCGCCATTAAAAAAAAACCCACAAGATTATCAGTCAAAGCAGATAGAACACATTCAACACGCCATGATTCCATCAGTCCAAGCAGATAAAACACAGTCAACACACCATGATTCCATCAGTCCAAGCAGATAAAACACAGTCAACACACTTTGATTCCATCAGTCCAAGCAGATAAAACACAGTCAACACACCATGATTCCATCAGTCAGATTGTGGTCTTATGAATAAATATAAGTAAACGGTAATTGCTCAAGTGGCCCGCAAAAGGGGAGTGAAATGTAATCTTTAGAATACAATTACATACTATTCCTTTTTCCAAATATACAAATAATGGACGGGAACAAGAATGTGTTTGAAGATTTTCTTTAAATATAAGAACATTTAAGTTCCCCTCCTTTTTGAACAGTTAGGTTAAAACCAAGGGAAAAGTTAGGTTAAAACCAAGGGAAAAGTTAGGTTAAAACCAAGGGAAAGGTTAGGTTAAAACCAAGGGAAAGGTTAGGTTAAAGCCAAGGGAAAGGTTAGGTTAAAACCAAGGGAAAAGTTAGGTTAAAACCAAGGGAAAAGTTAGGTTAAAACCAAGGGAAAGGTTAGGTTAAAACCAAGGGAAAGGTTAGGTTAAAACCAAGGGAAAGTTTAGGTTAAATCCAAGGGAAAGTTAGGTTAAAACCAAGGGAAAGGTTAGGTTAAACCCAAGGGAAAGGTTAGGTTAAAGCCAAGGGAAAGGTTAGGTTAAAACCAAGGGAAAAGTTAGGTTAAAACCAAGGGAAATGTTAGGTTAAAACCAAGGGAAAAGTTAGGTTAAAACCAAGGGAAAGTTTAGGTTAAATCCAAGGGAAAAGTTAGGTTAAAACCAAGGGAAAAGTTAGGTTAAAACCAAGGGAAAAGTTAGGTTAAAACCAAGGGAAGAGTTAAGTTAAAACCAAGGGAAAAGTTAGGTTAAACCCAAGGGAAAAGTTAGGTTAAAACCAAGGGAAAGGTTAGGTTAAAACCAAGGGAACGGTTAGGTTAAAACCAAAGAAAAGTTATTGAAACTGAGAATAGATCTTAAAAGTAGAAGACTTTTTTAACGTGAAAAATTAGGTAAGAGATGTGGCTTTCAATGTAAGAATTCTGTTTTTTTTAACAATTTTCAGTTTGTATAGTTGAGAAGCGAGGCAGTGGTTCAGTAAATGGTATGTAATGAAGAGGCCAATATTACTATTATTATTATTATTAGATGTCTTATATAGCGCGGTACCCCAGCCTAGAGCTGGGCTCATCGCGCTGTACACAAAAATATTAGCAAAAGAGACACAATCGTGACATTAACATAAAATAGATTTTATGTTATAACGAACAGCTGTATAACAACAAAACGAAAACAAATGCATATTGAAGTCTGTTAATGCTGGATATATTTGGAACAGTGCACGTTTATTTTTGTTTTTGTTTTTATTTTGAAGTTCAGGACATGATTTTACAAATACTTTGTTTTACTACGTTTTCTGTGTGGTTCACTCACAAGCGTGAAAAATATCGATGGTGGCCGATATTATATAGAAGATAAAATGTTCCAAACACAATGATTTTGAGACGCGTAGATGTCTATAGGGGTAATAAGGGGACAGACTGCAATCAGGTTAGCACAATAGGAAATGAGTAAAACAAAGTAAGGTTAAACCTTTAAAAAAAAGGAACGCAACAAAACAACGAACGTGTCGGCAGGAAGCCTTCGTCAGCAAACAAACAGAAAACACGTTCGTTGTTTTGTTGCGTTCCTTTTTTTTAAAGGTTTAACCTTACTTTGTTTTACTCATTTCGTAGACATCTATACATATATTCGTCCTTAAAAATAAAGAAAGTCTAATTTACTATAGAAAAAATGTCTCTTTTTTTTTATATCGAGAATACTATACATCAAAATTAGATAAGGTTTCATTAGTAAAAATTGGATGTTTAGATTTTGAGACTTTGTAAGAACAGGTAAAAAGTAACGCGATATGCCTTCCATTACTAGCAGACTATATCGTTAATAGAGGGTCATATAGTCTTGTAATACATACGTTATTTTTATTATAAAAAAAAAGTGGTCCTTCTAGGTCGAGGTGTGCCCAATAAGTTCAAGGTCTCGACCGTTTTCCTATTTCTGTCAAATGTCCCATTTTCTCTACAAACTGTCCGCATACTGACCTAACAATCCTCAGCTTTCACAGCCTTGCTGGCCTTGAACGGAGGGTCCGGAATTGGGGTCAACATGCCGATCCTTGTCGTAACGCCACCTTTACAGTTGGGCCAAGCCCCTGGTATGCCACGCTCGACCGCCCACATGCTATTTTGTGAATGGTGTGGTCAGCCTGCCAAGTCATTCATTGACCTCGGCGTACGCTCGAATCCCCCCCACCCCCCCCCCCCGCCTTTTCATCCTTTTAACAGTTTAAGTTTTGCCTTCTGGGTGCGTCAGTCAGATTTACAGATTTTGACTGGGTACTACAGGTTCGTACCAGGTACGGCAGGTTGTGACCAGGTATTACAGGTTCGTACCAGGTACGGCAGGTTGTGACCAGGTATTACAGGTTCATACCAGGTACGGCAGGTTGTGACCAGGTATTACAGGTTCGTACCAGGTACGGCAAGTTGTGACCAGGTATTGCAGGTTTGTACCAGGTACGGCAGGTAGTGATCAGGCATGGTTGGTTGGTACCAGGTACGGCAGGTAATGATCAGGCATGGTTGGTTGGTACCAGGTAGGCAGGTTGTGATCAGGCATTGCAGGTTGGTACCAGGTACTGCAGGTAATGATCAGGCTTTGCAGTTGTGATCAGGCATTGTAGGTTATGATCAGACATTGTAGGTTGTGATCAGGCATTATAGGTTGTGATCAGGCATTGTAGGGTGTGATCAGGCATTTTATTGTAGTTGTGATCAGGCATTGTAGAATGTGATCAGGCATTGCAGGTTGTGATTAGGCATTGCAGGTTGTGATCAGACATTGTAGGTTGTGATCAGGCATTGTAGGTTGGTACCAGGTAAGCAAGTTGTGATCAGTCATTGTAGGTTGTGATTAGGCATTGCAGGTTGTGATCAGGCATTGTACGTTGGTACCAGGTAGGCAGGTTGTGATTAGGCATTGCAGGTTGTGAAACTCCGTTGTCTGTTTTGAAAAATGTTTATCTAGTATTCACTTTTCTTCATTAGCCATCTTACTCTTACATCATACTCTTACTTCTTACTCTTACATCGTACTCTTACTTCTTACTATTACATCGTACTCTTACATAGTACTCTTACATCGTACGCTTACATCGTACTCTTACATCTCACTCTTACATCGTACTCTTACATCTTACTCTTACTGAAATTTGAACAAGTCTCAGTGATGTGTCGTTTAACCACTAAGTAATGCCAGTATAACGGGCTATGGGGCCCAGTATTATGGGTTATGGGGGCCTAGTATTGTTCGCTATGGGACCAGTATTATGGGCTATGAGGCCCAGTATTGTGGTCTATGGGTGGGGGCCAGTATTATGGGCTTTGAGGGCCTGGGTTATCGCTATGGGGGCCAGTATAACGGGCTATGGAGCCAAGGATTGTTCGCTATGGGGCCAGTATTATGGGCTATGGGGGACAGGATTATGGGCTATGGGGGACAGGATTATGGGCTATGGGAGCCAGTATTATGGGCTAAGGGCGGCAAGGATTTCGGCTATTGGGGCCAGTATTATGGGCTATAGGGGCCAGGGTTATGGGGCCCATTATTATGGGCTATGGGGGAGAGTATTATGGGCTATGGGGGCAAGATTATGGGATATGAGGGTCAGTATTGTGGGCTATGGGGGCAAGATTATGGGTTATGGGGGCAAGGATTATGGGCTAAAGGGGGCCAGTATTATGAGCTATGGGAGCCAGGGTTATGGACTCTAGGGGCCAGTATTATGGGCTATGGGGGCCAGGGCTATGGGATCTAGGGGCCAGGATTAAGAGCTAAGGGGCCAGGATATTAGGATCTGGGGGCCAGGATTATAGTCTCTGTGGGCGAGGATTATGGGCTCTGTGGACCAGGATTATCGGTTCCGGGGGCCCTGTCAACACCCACATTACTTAGCAAATTCAATTTTGTGGACAAAGTACAGAAACGCCGTTCCCTTGCGTTCCTGCAGGACTCAAGCCCCGGTATCAATTGACGATTCGCGTCACTACCCCCACCCCCCCCCCCTATCTTGGCTAGAATTAATAAATAGATTGCGCCCTTCCCAGCTGTTATAGAAAATTTGATTCATTAATTGACGTCTATGGGGCGTCGCACCCAGACACCCCTTCCACCCCAATCCTCCCCTAGCTCTGCCCCCCCCCCCCAAGTTCACCTTGTCTGATATCGCTGGCGTCGAGTTTTAACTTCTTGTGGCTGGACACAGTGGCTAAATATAGGGTCTACTGAATACCGGCCACCCGGGGTGGTCATGATTATGCCGATGATAACAGGGACGGTTCTCAAACAGGTACAGCCGTGCATTCAATCATATTGACTCTCGTGGTGTTGGGTGTTGGGGAAATAAAAGTAAAGGGGGAGGGGGGCGTTCGTCCTGGTTTCTTTTGCGAAAGATTTCGACGCGTTCGATGGCATATCTGTGACGTCTTGGGTCGGCACGTTCGATATTATCTGTGACGACATGGGTCGGCGTATAGTCTGGACCCTGATACAAAGAGACCTTCCATGGCTCGTCATAGGGTCAGCCCATGGCTCGTCATATGGTCAGCCAATGGATCATTATAGGGCCAGCCAATGGCTCATTATAGGGTCAGCCCATGGCTCATTATAGGGTCAGCTAATGGCTCGTTACAGTGTCAAACCATGGCTCGTTAGAGTCAACACATGGCTCGTTATAGGGTCAGCCAATGGCTCGTTATAGGGTCAGTCCACGGCTTGTTATAGGGTCATCAAATGGCTCGTTATAGGGTCAGCCCATGGCTCGTTATAGAGTCAACCCATGGCTCGTCATAGGGTCAGCTAATGGCTCGTTATAGGCTCAACTCATGGCTCGTTATAAAGTCAACCCATTGCTTGTTATAGGGTCATCAAATGGTTCGTTGTAGGGTCAGCCCATCGCTCGTTATAGAGTCAACCCATGGCTCGTCATAGGGTCAGCTAATGGCTCGTTATAGGGTCAGTCCATGACTCGTCATAGGGTCATTTCGGGGGTGGACTTTTCAAATCTGTATCAACACTTTTAATGATGATCCTCTTCTTACGACTGCTGCGTAATTCTATTTTCTTCACTAAAGGCTCACATTGTTATCACATTTTGATCACACCTGTTCTCATTTAGTTCAATAATGCTCTTATCAGACTCTCCACCCCACCTCACCCTGACCCTCCCCCCCCCCCCCCCCCGGTTTCTTTGTTTAGCTAAAATTCTTTCACGTAAAAATTATATTTGATGGCCGCCACCAAGGATACCTATGACGCCACCGACGGAAGTTTCGTACACAGAAATTGAACCTATTGTTTTTCAACACAAATGGCCGGCGTCCAGACGTACAGGTCAAACCCACCCCCTTGCTTTTACCCCCACCCTCGACCCCCCACTACATCCTGATTTTAAACCCCAAAAAAAGAAAAGAAAAAGAAATCTCTCTATGATCTGCTGGGTGAGCAACCAGCGCGTGAGCACTCGTTTTGGGGGGGGGGGGGGACACAGACGGGTCTGGTGCATAAATTGCTATTGGTGGAAGTGAGCATAGAGACTGATCAATACATTCGGGGTGAAAAAGGGGGGGGGGCTGTATCACGAGGTTTAGTGAGGGTGCTGGGTGAAATGGGGAGCATAAAAGCCTCGCATCTCGTGATAAAGATATGGGCTCTATAGACGGCTCTTATTATCACAGACGACCCACGGGTTAAGAGGGTTTGCCGCGCAGGACGTGGAGAAAATGGGTTCGAGTCCGAATCAACCCTGACCACAGTGAGACGGGTGATACACGGGTGGATTCTATGCATTTTGTTTATTGATAAAGTTCAATGTTTGCGCCATAGTTTCAATGCTTGCAACACTATTTCAATGTCTGCACCACAATTTCAATGTCTGCACCATAATTTCAATGTATGTAACATAATATCAATGCTGGCAACATAATTAAAATTTAGATATGAACACACATTACACTGTGCAAGGAAAGGTACACGTCTTTGAATTTGAGCAAATGCTTTAAAAAAAAATTTTAAATGATGAGAAAGTTTAAAATGAAGGAACTAAGTAATGTTCATTCGGGTATTATTACGTCACATTCCTAAAGTTTATAACACTGTGAAACGGTCAAACCAAGTGTACCAATATGACTAACTGGTTGAGTTAAATTGAAAGCTCAGCCGAACTGTTAGCAAGTGTAGCATTCCTGGCAGTCTACGAATAAGCTTGTTTGTAAATATGAATTACACTCTGGGGGTGTAAATATGAATTACACACAGGGGATGTAAATATGAATTACACTCTGGGGGTGTCAATATGAATTACACTCTGGGGGTGTCAATATGAACTACACTCTGGGGGTGTCAATATGAATTACACTCTAAGGGTGTCAATATGAATTACACTCTGGGGGTGTCAATATGAATTACACTCTGGTGTGTAAATATGAATTACACTCTGGGGGTGTAAATATGAATTACACTCTGGGGGTGTCAATATGAATTACACTCTGGGGGTGTCAATATGAATTACAAGCTGGGGGTGTCAATATAAATTACACTCTGGGGGTGTCAATATGAATTACACTCTGGGGTGTCAATATGAATTACACTCTGGGGGTGTCAATATGAATTACACTCTGGGGGTGTCAATATGAATTACACTCTGGGGGTGTCAATATGAATTACACTCTGGGGGTGTCAATATGAATTACACTCTGGAGGACGTTCCAAGACGATAATTACTTACTTTTTTAAAATGTGTATTTTGGAAGGATATAAAACATTTTTAGACAAAAGACTTGTACAGAAGCGTTCAACACTTGGACACCATTGCCTGGTTTAAAGCCAGTAGCCGATGACATGTTGATATCTTTACGTCGCTCTCTTCATCGCTATCATCATTTCTTTTCCTCACATCTCTCTTTCTCCCTCTCATCACTATCATCATACCTTTTCCTCACATCTCTCTTTCCCCCTCTTCATGACTCTCTTTATCCATTTTTACACGACATTTTTCATCTCTCCCTCACTCTCTCTCCATCACTCTCTCTCTCCCTTACTCATCACTTCATTCACGCATCTCCTCATGCCTCCCTTTAAGGGACCTACTGACCAGGAGGTCATGCATGCATGAACTGCCACTTAAGGTGAGGAAGCCCTTACATCATCGGACTTGTGTCCAGTTTGCCTCGTCCCAAACGTCGTCCATTGAACACGTCGGTCTCAGGCTTCCTGGAATAATTGGTCAGTCAGCGACATTTTCCACTAGGAGACAGCTATGCAGGTGGTCAGATATGTTTAGAGGTCAAGACTGACCGCGGCTGACCAAAAAATCTAGTTCACCAATCGCCAATCCCTCAATTGTTGCAATGTTTGTGGGGAAAAAAAGGGGGGTGGGTGGTTTGTGGATTTTGGCGTAGAGTACTTTGGGACTCCAGGGGTGGGGGGGGGGAAGGGGCGTTACTGGGTGGCCCCGGAAAATGGTGATTGGGGGCGGTGGTGGGACAGTGGTTTGCTGTTTAGATTGCATTAGTGCATAGGATCAAATCTCCCTGAAGGTAAACAAGATTGAGTTTGTTTTAGTCGTAGTTATGTGTTCGCAGTAAAAGAACAAACAAAATGTGGTTAAACATTACCTTCAGTTCTGGAACATTACCTTCGGTTCTGTAACATTACCTTCAGTTCTGAAACGTTACCTCAGTTCTGAAACATTATCTTCAGCTCTGAAACATTACCTTCAGTTCTGAAACATTACCTTCAGTTCTGAAACATTACCTTCAGCTCTGAAACATTACCTTCAGTTCTGAAACATTACCTTCAGTTCTGAAACATTAACTTCAGTTCTGAAACATTAACTTCAGTCCTGAAACAATACCTTCAGTTCTGAAACATTACCTTCAGTTCTGAAACATTACTTTCAGTTCTGAAACATTACCTTCAGTTCTGAAACATTACCTTCAGTTCTGAAACATTACCTTCAGTTCTGAAACATTACCTTCAGTCCTAAAACATTACCTTCAGCTCTGAAACATTACCTTCAGTTCTGAAACATTACTTTCAGTCCTGAAACATAACCTTCAGCTCTGAAACATTACCTTCAGTTCTGAAACATTACCTTCAGTTTTGAAACATTACCTTCAGTTCTGAAACATTACCTTCAGTTCTGAAACATTACCTTCAGCTCTGAAACATTACCTTCAGTTCTGAAACAATACCTTCAGCTCTGAAACATTACCTTCAGTTCTGAAACATTACCTTCAGTCCTGAAACATTACCTTCAGTTCTGAAACATCACCTACAGTTCTGAAACATTACCTTCAGTCCTGAAACATTACCTTCAGTTTTGAAACATTACCTTCAGTTCTGTCCTATTTTGTGCTTTTCTTGATATGTCTCCTCTTTTAGGGTGCTGCATTGCGTGAACTTCTTATCTACTAAACGGAATTGACGAAACGTGCATTCAAGTAACGTTTTTTTTTTACAAGAATTCCAATTAGTATTACCTACTACCCTCAAACCCCCCCCCCCCCCGGTACGCCAATGCACACTTATTTATTTACGCCTCTGAGCTATATTAATCATATTTTCACCACCAGCTGCTTGTGGTGGAAATGTTACGAATATAGGATCCCAGCACATCAACTAAATCTATGTGGACTATAAAATGGCCTATGACATCATGAAAAGAAAATATGTGTATAAGACTGCAGGAGTTTGGCATTGTGTATGAGACTGCAGGAATTTGGCATTGTGTATGAGACTGCAGGAGTTTGGCATTGTGTATGAGACTGAAAGAGTTTGGCATTGTGTATGAGACTGAAAGAGTTTGACATTGTGTATGAGACTGAAAGAGTTTGGCATTGTGTATGAGACTGAAAGAGTTTGGCATTGTGTATGAGACTGAAAGAGTTTGGCATTGTGTATGAGACTGCAGGAGTTTGGCATTATGTATGAGACTGCAGGAGTTTGGCATACCCAACACCTTACAAGACTGATTCAGATTCATAGTACATTAAACTCAAATAGCAAAATCAAGGTTCAGGGTGAATAGTCAAGGGAATTTCGGATTAGACGAGGCCTAAGACAAGTAGACTGTCTTGTATGCTGTTTAACCTAACAGTAGATCGAGTTATAAGAAACATACATATGGACATAAGAGGAACAGAGACAGGATGTTTCTGAAAAAAAACCACAAGCAATATGCACTCTCTACAACCAACCCCTTCTTGCATATATGTTGATGACGTAGCACTGTCAGGCAAAAGTAGTTAAGAAATATCAAACGTTTTTTTATTCAATTGGGACAGGGGTCACCAAACTACAGCCCGTGGGCCACATCCGTCATTCGAGGCCAGATCATCCGGCCCGCCGAAGGTACTTGCACTCGCTTGACAAAACGTATGAAACACAAGACGTTGTGATATAATTTAAATTTAAATATTATGTTTAGAATAGTAGGAGATCTTCACACGTGTGGATAATTTTAAATTATCGTATCTATAGATTTTCTTGTAACAGACCTATTTACCCTCTAACTCCTAAAATCATACAATGTCGTCTCAAAATCGTACAATACGGTATCTTAATAGTTAATAAATACACACACAGTGTGTAAAATGAATACAAGAACTGCTCGCATCGCAGTGCCTGGTGGGATCCCGCAGTGCCTGGTGGGATCCCGCAGTGCCTGGTGGGATCCCGCAGTGCCTGGTGGGATCCCGCAGTGCCTGGTGGGATCCCGCAGTGCCTGGTGGGATCCCGCAGTGCCTGGTGGGATCCCGCAGTGCCTGGTGGGATCCCGCAGTGCCTGGTGGGATCCCACAGTGCCTTGTGGGATCCCGCAGTGCCTGGTGGGATCCCGCAGTGCCTGGTGGGATCCCGCAGTGCCTGGTGGGATCCCGCAGTGCCTGGTGGGATCCCGCAGTGCCTGGTGCGATCGAGTTAAGCTGGCGCCAAAAAAAGTTAGCTACTAAAAGTGTTGCTATTATTATTATTACTATTATTATGAGTGGTCTTATATAGCGCGTTACCCCAGCCTGGGGCTGGGCTCACCACACTTTACATAAAAATATTAGCAAACATAATCATGATGTTAAGAAATAATATATTGAAAGCCAAACATTTTCACAAATCTCACTCACCTTTTTTCGCTGCTTAGCTTGTGCGCACTAGGTCTGATGTAAATATAATATTTTTGCTAATGTCGCCTTCTTTGATAACTTTTTGGCTAAGTAAATATGTTGGTTGTCTTTACTTTTTTGCATTGCAGACCACTCACCCATGATTACATAGCACGCCACTCACCCATGATTAACATGGAACACTAAACTTAGTTTTTCGTCTTTTTTCCCAGAGCTTTCGTTCTGGCTTGCAAGTATTGTACAGAATGATTGTCCGGGTGTGCCCGTTTTCTGGCCCGCCGTGAAAAAATGTTTGGTGACCCCCTAAATTAGCAGATGCTTCACTACAAGCAGAGCTGGAAGCTAACAACACATAAACAAATTTTTTTAAAGAAAATAACTATGATAGAAAGAACAGACGGATGAAACCATATAATAAGAAACCAATTTTTTTGAAAAGTAAATCAATTCAAATACCTAGGATCTTTATTGAATGAAAGAAACGAATTACTAACCGAAATAAAAGAACGGAAATCGGCAAAAAAAGAGGGCACACTTCAGTAGTCATAAAGTACTCAAAAGTAAAACTTTTTCAAGAGAAACAAAGAAAACTATTTTTAAAACTGTAATGAGACCAGTAATACTATACACAAGTGAAACTTGGGCCCTTACAAAAACGCCAGAGAACTTACTAAACACATGGGAGAGAAAAGTTCTACAGAAAATATATGGACGAACAAAGGATGAATATGGCCGGAGCAAACGATACAACCAGGGACTGTATATGCGTCTATATCAGGATCACACGCTCGTAGAAAAAAAAAAGGCCAGGCTACACTGGATGGGACACTTAGAAAGAATGCCAAATGACAGAGGGGAGGGGGGAGGACGATGCACCACCAAAACCCAGAGGATAACGGCTCCAAGGGAGACCTAGGCTTAGATGTGGAGAGCGATCTGCAACAGCTGGCAACCCAAGAAAAGCGTATTATAGGTCCGAGTGGAAGGAAGTGGTGAGGCAGGCCAAAGCCCTCCGTGGGCTGTAGCGCCACAGGGATGAATAGAACTATACTAATGTCCCATCCCCTTTTACACCCAGGTGTATTTATTACATCATATTTAAATAGAGATTATTTACGTCAAACTTAAAAGAAAATATTGCGCACCAACGCATAACGGTATTTGAAAGGTCAGGTCTTGTTGTTTTTAGGCATATGTATTATGCTGCCAAGAAACGTGTGACCAAAATTGTTTGTCGAGCAAAAACTTTGTATTTTAGCCAAAAGATAATTATGGGTAAAACCGGCAAGCAGTTGTTCGATGTTTGTAGCAATCTCAGAGGGAGTAGCAAAGGAATTGCTCTTCCTTCAGTGTATCCGTTGCCCCAGCAACCAGATATGTTCTGCAATTTCTTTACAAGCAAAGTTGCTGACATCCGCACTGAGCTTGATTGTCTTGACATACCCCCCCCCCCCCCTTAGAATTGCCACCCTTTTCTTGTGTTAGTTCACATTTCGAAATTTTTAAGCCGGATTCAGAACAGGAGGTCAAAATTACTATTCTGGAGTCTAAGCCTACGTCATGTTCTTTGGACCCCATCCCCACCCCCCTGTTCGTTGAGTCGTTAGATCATTTGCTCCCTACGATAAC
The DNA here is from genome assembly GCA_964017045.1 of Omphiscola glabra. Lineage (NCBI taxonomy): Eukaryota > Metazoa > Mollusca > Gastropoda > Lymnaeidae > Omphiscola > Omphiscola glabra. Next base: position 22,098,145 of record OZ024806.1, read on the forward strand.
CAACATAGTCAATGAAAGCTTGTCATCGGGCACTGTTCCATCTATTTGTAAGTCAGCTGTCATCAAACCATTGCTTAAGAAGCCTGGTCTGGATGAAAATAATTTTAAAAACTATAGACCTGTATCTAACTTATCATTTTTGTCTAAAGTCATTGAAAAACTAGTTCTAAAACAACTTTTTGCTTACTTAAATGACAACTCTCTTCTCAGTCCTAATCAATCAGCCTATAGACCTTTCTATAGCACTGAGACGGCTCTCTTGAAAGTCACCAATGACCTCTTGCTTGCATTGGACAGTGGTGATGTCTCCCTCCTGATCCTCTTGGACCTCAGTGCGGCCTTTGACACTGTTGACCATGAAACCCTTTACAAAACGCTTGAAAATTACTTTGGCCTTTCTGGTTCTGTTTTGTCTTGGTTTAGGTCGTTCCTCTCCGATAGAACGCAGGCAGTCGCTGTCGATGGCTGTATCTCCAGCAGTGCTGACTTGGTGTATGGAGTGCCACAGGGGTCCGTTTTGGGCCCGGTTCTATTTACAATGTATACCAGGCCACTGCTCCTCTTGCTCGAGAGGCATGCTGTGGGGAGCCAGTCTTTCGCGGATGATACGCAACTATACAAGCATACCCATCCCTCTCTTGTAGATTCAGCTGTCCGGACTTTGCAGGAGTGTATTGGTGATGTCAAGTCTTGGATGACACTCAGCAAGTTGAAACTTAACGATGACAAAACGGAAGCACTTCTTATTCATGATCACAAATCATCCTCTAACTCAGCTCTCCCCACCTCATTTCAAGTAGGTAACTCAGACATACAGTTTACATACTCAACTAGGAATCTTGGTTATATTCTGTCTAACAACATGTCTCTAGATAAACATATATCTCACATTTGTCGCTCTGCATACACTGCTATCCGTCAGATCAGCTCCATCCGCCACTACCTCACAGTTAGTGCAACAAAAACCTTAGTCTGTGCTCTTGTTCTCTCTCGTCTTGACTACTGCAACTCTCTTCTGTCAGGCTCACCAAAACACTTCTTAGAAAGATTACAAAAGGTTCAAAACTCAGCTGCTAGGCTAGTTTTAAAGGCAAAAAAACGTGATCACGTCACACCACTACTTCATTCACTTCATTGGCTCCCTGTACAAGCACGGATTGATTATAAACTCTCTGTTCTGTACCACCACTTTTTCTCGAATTCCTGCCCTTCATATCTAACCGAAATTCTCTCTGTCTATTCACCCCTTCGACAGCTTCGCTCCTCCGCAGACGATCGTATTCTTTCTGTCCCTAAGACTCGCACAAAAACATACGGTGAAAGATCTTTCTCTTACTGTGCCCCCAAACAATGGAATTCTCTTCCACTACACATCAGAAATATATCAACCATCACAGCCTTCAAAACTGCACTCAAAACACACCTCTTTAAACTTTACTATCCTGACTGATTCCCCCTCTGAAAGTTAAACGATGCTGCTGAGTGCCGTCCATGGCTTCACATGTAAATTGTTATGGAATGGTTGGTTTTTAATTTATATTTTTTAAGTTCATTTTAATTTGCATGTACAGCGTGGTGAGCCCAGCCCTAGGCTGGGGTACCACGCTATAGAAAACTACCCATAATAATAATAATAATAATTTAACAAAGTTATCGGGAATTTTATTTTTCGCTCTACTGAATTCATTATTGCACTGTATTTCTATTTTATTTTAAATTAATTATTTATTTGGGTCTGAGGGGGTCCATTTTTTAAAATCTTTCTATTCCTTGTGTCCAGGTGTCTATCTCTTGGCTAGTTCTCTATTCCTTGTGTCCAGGTGTCTATCTCTTGGCTAGTTCTCTATTCCTTGTGTCCAGGTGTCTATCTCTTGGCTAGTTCTCTATTCCTTGTGTCCAGGTGTATATCTCTTGGCTAGTTCTCTATTCCTTGTGTCCAGGTGTCTATCTCTTGGTTAGTTCTCTGTTCCTAGTGTACAAGTGTCTATCTCTTGGCTAGTTCTCTATTCATTGTGTACAAGTGTCTATCTCTTGGCTAGTTCTCTATTCCTTGTGTCCAGGTGTCTATCTCTTGGCTAGTTCTCTATTCCTTGTGTCCAAGTGTCTATCTCTTGGTTAGTTCTCTGTTTCTAGTGTACAAGTGTCTATCTCTTGGCTAGTTCTCTATTCCTTGTGTCCAGGTGTCTATCTCTTGGCTAGTTCTCTATTCCTTGTGTCCAAGTGTCTATCTCTTGGCTAGTTCTCTATTCCGTGTGTCCAAGTGTCTATCTCTTGTCTTGTTCTCTGTTCCTAGTGTACAAGTGTCTATCTCTTGGCTAGTTCTCTATTCCGTGTGTCCAAGTGTCTATCTCTTGGCTAGTTCTCTATTCCGTGTGTCCAAGTGTCTATCTCTTGGCTAGTTCTCTTTTTTCCTTGTGAAGTAGTGTCTATTTCTTGGCTAGTTCTCTGTTCCTAGTGTACAAGTGTCTATCTCTTGGCTAGTTCTCTGTTCCTTTTGTCCAAGTGTCTATCTCTTGGCTAGTTCTATGTTCCTAGTGTACAAGTGTCTATCTCTTGGCTAGTTCTCTATTCCTTGTGTCCAAGTGTCTATCTCTTGGCTAGTTCTCTATTCCTTGTGTACAAGTGTCTATCTCTTGGCTAGTTCTCTGTTCCTAGTGTACAAGTGTCTATCTCTTGGCTAGTTCTCTGTTTCTAGTGTAAAAGTGTCTATCTCTTGGCTAGTTCTCTATTCCTTGTGTCCAATTGTCTATTAATATACAAGTGTCTATCTCTTGGCTAGTTCTCTATTCCTTGTGTACAAGTGTCTATCTCTTGGCTAGTTCTCTGGTCCTAGTGTAAAAGTGTCTATTGCTTGGCTAGTTCTCTGTTCCTAGAGTACAAGTGTCTATCTCTTGGCTAGTTCTCTGGTCCTAGTGTAAAAGTGTCTATCTCTTGGCTAGTTCTCTATTCCTTGTGTCCAATTGTCTATTAATATACAAGTGTCTATCTCTTGGCTAGTTCTCTATTCCCTGTGTCCAAGTGTCTATCTCTTGATTAGTTTTCGGGGTCTCAGTGTCAAATTTTCATGTCTGTTACGTTGTGGGATTCCTTGAGTAAACTTTTTGATCTGTTATTGAAATGTAAATGGTTGCATTTGTAATCCAAGGCGAGAAAAATAGGTCAACACCAGGCCCCAACTTCCATTTAATATCAGGCCTTAACTTCCATTTAATATCAGGCCTTAACTTCCATTTAATATCAGACCCTAACTTCCATTTAATATCAGGCCTTAACTTCCATTTAATATCAGGCCTTAACTTCCATTTAATATCAGGCCTTAACTTCCATTTAATATCAGGCCTTAACTTCCATTTAATATCAGGCCTTAACTTCCATTTAATATCAGGCCTTAACTTCCATTTAATATCAGGCCCTAGTGTGTTTCTCTTCTTCCAACTATGAAATATAAAACTGATGTCAATGACGTGAGAGGTCATCCCGTGCGAGATCATCCTGTGGAGGTTTGTTCAACGTGAAACGGTGTGGTCAACCAAGGAGATTTATTTTTGTGTGTGGAGTGCCCATGCGCAGACCCTCGACGGAATGGATTATACTATATAATAAAAAAAAAAGAAAAGGAGAACATACAGACTATTTAATCTTCAATAGGAAAGATGGACAAATAAATAGATGGATGGAGACGTTTTGGTAGGTTCAGTGATTTGAGGCTGGGGGTGGGGTTAAATGGGGGGAATGAAACTGATCAATAGACAGCTGAGACGAGAGAGGGGATAAACCAGCTTTGATGGCAGTGAAGCTGAGTGAAAACAGCGGCACAGCTTTGGGTGCAGCCGAGCAGAGATATCTTTGGCCGCCGGGGTGTGGTGATAACGAAAGAGGAAGTCGCAGAAACCTGACAGAGGAGAGGTTCTTGAACGGGAAAACCCAACTCAGGAATCGCTCAACAACGGCTGCGGCCCAATTCCGGCCCAGTGCCTCTCTTTGCACGGAGTGTGAGCTAAAGTTTCATAAGTATCATGGTAAAGTAATCAAAGGGACCCGTTACTTTTGAGCGGCTATTTAAAGGAAAAAAAAGTTACTGTCGTATCTCTTTAGAAAATGTTTTGGAATAGCCGCAATGTAGCAGTGCGATCGTGATAGGGGAGTAGCAGTTAACATGCATGCTTCTATTGCCCGGGACGTCTGTCCACGGGGTATGTCTAGTCTATAGTGTCAAAGGAGTATGTCCGAAAGCTATTGACTCGATGATGGCTGATGATGTTGAGCGCATGATTAAATATAAAAAAGGGCCACTTAACTGTCAGGAATATTTTGAGCACTGGGAAAAACCCAAGAGCGTTGAAGATCGGGAAATCCCAGGGCGTGGAGATAAAATAGTCAAATGTCCACTTTACTTTAGAATGGACAAATAGTCGATGGCGATTGCGCTACTCGGTATGACACGCGACAGTCTCTAATGCATCCGACGGGAGTTCAAGTTGAAATTGTACCCGGGGTAACTCTGGAGAACAATACTAACTCGCAGAGTTGTTCCGCATAGAAATGGAAACACAAATATCCATTTGCTGGCTATCTAGCTCAAAGGTTCTCACCATTTTTTTTAGTCGCGACCCCATTTTATAGAAGCAAAGTGGCCCTCGACCTAAAAACTCATTTAAAAAAAAAAAATCAAGAATTACTTTAAGAGAAAACGGATAAAAGTGACACAGTATCAAATAATCGATAAAAATAGACACAGTATCAAGTAATCGATAAATATAGACACTGTATCAACTAATTGATAAAAATAGACACAGTATCAACTAATAGATAAAATTAGACAGAATATCAACTAATTTATAAAAATTGACACTTTATCAACTATTTGATAAAAATAGACAGAGTATCAACTAATAGATAAAAATAGACAGAGTATCAACTAATTAATCGACCTTTGTAAAGACGGTGATTAAAATGAAAATGTCTTTAAAATATTTATTTGTTATTTGACCGTTTCAGCCAACAATGACATGGAAAACCCTTGGCGATCCCGTATAATGACATAATATGTGATCGCGACCCATGCGCTGGGAACCACTGGTCCAGCTAGAGAGTTAAATATTGTTTTGGTGGTAAAATAACCAACAAGTTACTTTTGTTGTTTTTTTTTTCTTCCGGAGCTGGAGGCAATGACATCAATAACTCTGCGGCTACGGGTAAGACAATGTTTACATGGACAAGTTCGTCTAGGTTTATGACTTTATTATTCGTCTCTATGCACTTTTTAACATTATCCGTAAATAATTCACGCGATACTTCGGATTTTTTTTTCGGCAAACCGGTTATCGGTTTTAGGAACCCGGTTTTTAACCAGTTATTGGCTTTAAGCACGAGGTTTTAGACCGTTTATCGGTCTTAGGATCCCGGTTTTAACCGGTTATCGACTTTCAGAACCCGGTTTTAAAACGGTTATCAACTTTCAGAACCCGGTTTTAAACCGGCTATGTTTATTTTAGAAAGCCTCCTTAAAATACTTCACGCATCATGGATCAGATAGACAATAATATCTGTTAGAACATCTCCAGTTAGAACTGTCTTAACTCGATTCTAAAATGAAAAAAAAAACAATAATCTTTAAATAGTGGTTTAAAAAATCGATGAGCGTGTTGTAAACACATCTACAGCCGGTATTGTTTTCAAAATCCGATGACCAGACAGATATCATATGATAGTTTAACATCATTATTCTTCAAACTCCAAACGAGACATAACACTCCTAATGAAAAGCTCCTCAATTCTGCTTGGCGGATTATAAAAGACAGACAATACATGGATTTCATGCGTAAATCTCTATTATAAGCCGTCTTTAGGTTTTTCGTCTTTTTTTAAGGCAGTGGGTGGTGGAAACGTGTGTGTGTGGGGGGGGGGGAGCAGAGGCGTAGCAATGGCTTGGCATTGGGGCAGTTGCCAAGGGCGCCGGCCCGCGCCTGTTCAAAAGGGCACTGTTCAATTTCTAATTTTAAAATTTTTATTATTTAAAAAATAAATTAGCCAAGGGCGCCAAAAACCCAGTTACGCCTCTGAGAGAGAGACTTTAGTTAGTAGTCATGTTGTAGTTAGTAGTCATGTTGTAGTTAGTAGTCATGTTGTGGTTGGTATTCATGTTGTCGTTGGTAGTCATGTTGTAGTTAGTAGTCATGTTGTAGTTAGTAGTCATGTTGTAGTTAGTAGTCATGTTGTAGTTAGTAGTCATGTTGTAGTTAGTAGTCATGTTGTAGTTAGTAGTCATGTTGTATTTAGTAGTCATGCTGTAGTTAGTAGTCATGTTGTAGTTAGTAGTCATGTTGTAGTTAGTAGTCATGTTGTAGTTAGTAGTCATGTTGTTGTTAGTAGTCATGTTGTAGTTAGTAGTCATGTTGTCGTTAGTAGTCATGTCGTTGTTAGTAGTCATGTTGTAGTTAGTAGTCATGTTGTAGTTAGTAGTCATGTTGTAGTTAGTAGTCATGTTGTAGTTAGTAGTCATGTTGTAGTTAGTAGTCATGTTGTAGTTAGTAGTCATGTTGAAGTTAGTAGTCATGTTGTAGTTGGTAGTCATGTTGTAGTTAGTAGTCATGTTGTAGTTAGTAGTCGTGTTGTAGTTAGTAGTCATGTTGTAGTTAGTAGTCATGTTGTAGTTAGTAGTCATGTTGTGCAGGTTGGTAGTCATGTTGTGGTTGGTAGTCATGTTGTAGTTAGTAGTCATGTTGTGCAGGTTGGTAGTCATGTTGTAGTTAGTAGTCATGTCGTAGTTAGTAGTCATGTTGTTGTTAGTAGTCATGTTGTAGTTAGTAGTCATGTCGTTGTTAATAGCCTTGTTGTAGTAAGTATCCCTGTTGCAGTAAGTAGCACTATTCATAATACCAGGGCCTCGGCGAGCAAAAGCTATACTATAAGGCCCAGGCAAAAGCCTGAAATCAGGCTCCGAAGTATTAGGCCTATATAATTTGCTTTAAAAATGATTAATTAAACAAAAACTATTTGTGTAAAAAAAATAAAATTATATGTTCAGTTTTAATGATGATTACACAAAATATAATTCTGGACGTTCATGTACGTTTCATCAAATGCCTTCATCGGTTAAAACAACATCAACCCATTCATATAAGTTTAAATTAAATAAAAATTCTATTTACTCAAATTCTCTGTGTCTAATTAACGTACTTTAAAGCTTTATCGCAGTCCAACAATCTTGAACAATGGACTACGATGATGTCACTTCCTTGTTTTGTCACGTGATACGTACCAGCCACTGGTAGGCTTTCTGCTACACAAAACAACACGTAACAACAGATAAACAGCTGATCAGCCATTGCCATTATCATTAATTCTAAAGCAAAATGTTTGTCTCCATCAGCGCTTCCCCGGTGTTAATTAAAATTTTACTTTTCAAAATATTCTTGAGTGCACGTGTTTTTTTAAAAATGACATTCATTAAATGTGACAATAATTATAATTCAGTTATGATTAAAGGAAGAAAGTTGTTTGAAGAAAAATCTGTGAGCGACTAGTGTGTTGCAGACAGCCTACCGGAAGTATTACTTGTTTTTACACGTATCACGTGACAAAACAATCGACTCATCGTAGTCCATTAAGATTTGTGCATCCTCTAAAGTTGTGGCCTGGGCTGCGTGCTCCGTTCACGTCTCCCATTCTCTAGGCCAGGTGTAATACACAGAACAAGTATTTGAAGAAAACAAAATATATATAATTCCCTTAGTTTTAGACTCGCATACCCAGCAAATTAATCCACTTCATATTTCCAGACACCCGCACTCAGCCAATGCACGTTCTGCCCCGGGGTATCCAGCTGAGAGTTTAAGCACCGATGCGTCTTGTCAGGCGTCAATATGTACCACAGGTCACGCCCGCCTATCGTGACCAGTGCAACCACCAAGGTCACAGGTTCCTTGTGTGACTCTCCCTTGTAATTACTCCGATTGATTGCACCCAGTTCGACGTGCTAACGTCTGTCAGCGGCGTATCCAGGAGGAATGTCGATTTCAGGCAGTAGATAAGCGCTTGTTGGGGTGGCTGATGTAATTTTGAAAATGACGTCATGGGACAACTTGTACTTTCTCCTGCTCCATCTCAAAGAGATTTGTGGAGAGTTTTGGAGGAACTGGTTTGGTGGTGGTGTGTGGGGGGGGGGGAAACCACTATCTACCTTTTTCGTCCCACCAATCTGCCACGACGCGAAGCTGAATTAAGCAGTTGATCCCATCAACTTTCACACTACTTACTCACCGCGTGACTCTAATACCATCAACCTTCAAACTACCTACTCACCATGTGACTCTAATACTACCAACCCTCACACCATCCACTCACCACGTGACCTCTGATCCCACCCACCTTCACATTTTTTCACCATTTAAAATTAATTACATATCAAGGGCTCTCCACATTTCAGGGTGTAGAGTCTTTAACTTTATGAATAAGAATCCATTTTCCAGCAATGTTTTTATTTCAGTTCGTGCAATGTTGAACAATTTACCCCCGTAGGTTTCCAAAGAATGGGATTTTCATCCAGATGAAAACAGTTCCAAATAAGCGGTCGATTCGGCGCAGCTCTGGGGGCCATAAGTGACTTTTTGAGGAATTTTTTTTTTAAAGGAAATCTTTGCTGACATACGGTTCTCAAAATACTTTGTATAACATAGTGAGATATATTTCATTAAAAAAAATACGGCTCATCAATTTTAAGGCGACAATACTTGACATATTTGCGTCTATTGTCTCAGGCCTTCCGACCCCCGCTGATTGGCCCTTTCAGCCTGTGAAATATCTCCTTCAAAACCAGGCACAGAAACATTGCAAATCCAATCTGCATGCATTGGAGCCGGAATGATCAAAAATTGATCGTTGGCCATTAATATATATAGAAGAAGAAGAATTTAAACAACAAAAAAAGAGTTTAACTTAACGGGTATCGAACGACACGTATGTCAAAAAAGTTTTTTCATTGATATTGTAACACTTTGTGTGTACGATGAAGAGATGAAAGCAAGCAGTTACCTCCCCCGGCCGCCGAGAACACTCATACCTACTCCCATCCCAACGGTGGCAGACCCGAAAAAGATTACATTTATGGTTCTCAAACAATAACAGGGTGACAACATTTAAAAGGCTTCACAGCGACCAAATACGACTACAAAATTGTTCCCGGTGATGTGCACATGAAGGGAACATGTTGCTGAACACTGTTTTTATGTAATTACAAATGACCCCCCTGAGCCCCCCCACCCCCTATTTGAGAACCCCTGATTCCCCTCGTTCCTATTGATCCCACTCAGCGATCGGTGTGTCGGCTCCTAGCAGTACATAACCCTCTCGACCTCGGGGCTTACCTGCCTTTGCGGTTGTTACCTGTACGTTGTGAGCTCTCCATTAGACAAGACGTTTACCTGCGTGCTTTCTTTTTCTTTCTTTTTTAGTACCTGGGGGCCGCATGCTGCACGTGCCCTTAGGCTGCAGCAGATCTGGATTCTGTGACCTACTTCTAACGCTCGTCTTGTGGTGTTTGATAACGGTAATCTGAGGCGCAGCTTAACACGGCGGGTCTCACTTCACACTCTGCGCTTCTCTTAAGTGCACACAATGTAACGACCCTCCAAGACAAACTTAAGTATGAGGGGAAGTTTGTGGGCAAACTTCTAAATTGTATTTCTTTTTACATTTTGTTTTTGATTATTTTGAATGATATGTTATTAGAAAATTGGATGTTTCTTATTTTGGCCACATATCTCAGACTAATATTACCACCTATTGCAGACTAATATGGCCACCTATTTCAGACTAATATGGTCACATTATACTTTATACAGATTTGGTAACGTGACACAAGGACTATCAATAAAACTATCAATAAAACTATCAATAAAACTATCAATAAAACTATCAATAAAACTATCAATAAAACTGCCAATAAAACTGAGACTCCTATTGTTTCCACATTTTCATTTCTATAGAATCAGACCTTGGTCCACTCGCCCTCCCGCCTCACCCGCACACCGGCCTAAACTGCCCACTCAGACATGCAGCCAGACGCCCGATATCCTTCCGCCGAGACTTCTTTATTTTTTTTTTATAAAAGAAGCGCATTGGGCTGATTGGCGGCGTTTTTTTAAAAAAAAGGGATTTTGGAAAGGGGGTGGGGGTGGGGAGGGGGGTTGATTCTCAGCCTGTTGGATATATCGATTCATTTTCATTTTGTTGAAACTACATTGGTCAGTCAATAAATTTTTTGTAGAATGAAATCAATTCTTATTATCGTCTCTTCCGGATGTGTGTTGCAGATTGTTTAGAGGCTAATGATCAAGGAAATGTCAATCTTGATAGCTATCCAATAAGTTGGCAATTGGCCAAAAGTTTGTTTTCTAATTTCAGATGAATTCGAAGATTTACGTGTTCAAAAATGTGGTCGTAACTTGCTTGTAACAATCTTTTTTAAAACTGAAGTCCAACAAAGTGTTCATTCTCTGACTTAAGAAGGAACGTGGCGGAACATGGCGGAGCATGACGGAATATGGTGGAACATGGCGGAATATGGCGGAACATGACGGAACATGGCGGAACGTGACGGAATATGGCGGAACGTGACGGAACATGACGAAACGTGGTGGTTTTCAACGTGTTGGAGTAGTTACATTTCCGAAATTTTCAAACCCCAGCAGACATTTCTGAATACTTTTCCCCCGTAGATAAGTTCTACGCCTCTGGTGTGTTAGCCGGCGACGTTCGTCAGAGTCTGACCATAAATTTAAAATTGTAATCCAACGGGCCCCCGCCCCCCCCCCCCACCCCGTAAACGCAACTGACGAGTGACACATTTCTCACACTTCACCGTAAAACCATTTCCTCTACACAACAACCTTGAGACGCCAGCGTGTTATGTCAACGCCCCAAAGTACACGCACACAAATTCTGCTGTTTTATAATTTTCATTTAATTTATTTCAAAATTATTCTAAAACCTGGACCCCCACCACGGTTAAATTAATATTTTTAATTAATTTTTTTTTTTTTATGAGAGGGGCAATAGATATAATTTTCTTTTGATCGACAAGATTTGAAAATTAAGGGTGTGGGGCCAATGGTTGATATGTTCCTTCCCCCACCCCTCCCCAACTCCGCATTCTCCCAAACATTTAACAGCACATTTCCAAAAATTTCACCTGAAAAAAAAAATCTTAATAAAAAAAGAAAAGAATAATGAAGTTTCCATGTGGGATCGTGACACATCCTCATTGCCGTCGTCTTCCCACTTGTCTTTCTTTTGTGATGTGGAAGATCATTTACCTCAATGATACCTCCATGGGGGTCAGTGACCGTTTTCTCCCACCCCCCAACCTGCCCACTCCCCTCGACATCCTTTCCACAAAAACATCACGTCATGACCGCCAGAGACAATGGCGGTACCGGGGGAGACTGGGTGTGGTAGGGGGGTGGGAGCCCGGGAACAGGACCGTCACCCAACACCGAGCACCCGGTGATGGGTACAAGCATTTCACCTGCCCTTAGTTCTCACGTTTCAACAAGATACCTGGTTGACATACGGTCGGTAGCATTCTCGGTCATCACAGTCATGGGGGAGGGGGTTGGGGTGGGGAAGGTGGGGGGAGGGGATGTAGGAGGTGACGGAAAACTGGACAAGAGTTGATGGCAGGCGGTCGTAACTTAAGAGAGGCAGATCCTGTTATCTGACGGAAGGTTGTTTGCTTGTTTGTTTGTTTATACTGAAATCAGTTTATGGGAGCGCTTCTTTCTCCCAAATCCCTACCTTTTAAGTTCGCCCCTGAAGAATGACAACCATTGCATGTCATACGCGCGGTTTTAGTAAATGTCAAGCGGAAAACTTTAAGCGCGTTTTCTTGTTAACAAACATTATCTCCCATAGCCATAGAATCTAGTGACCTCACTTTTCAGACTTTTTACAGCTACGTTTTATCATCTGACGACTTAGTGAGAATGTCTGTCTTGGAAAGGTTCTGCGCTTTAAGATACCGAATTATAACCTTAACCATATGATCATTAATTTTTTAACCCAATGTTATGGCATATGTGTGGGCCTATTTTTAGCCACCACCACTTGTCTCCTATTTCTTTCGTTTTGATATTGACGTCTCCGAGTCTGAGAAAATGCGCTGTGTCACTCCTTGCCCACCTCTCCATTGATTGGGAAAATGGTGTTTCGGTTCGAATGCGTTCTATTTGTTCTTAAAAAAAAAGGCTATCAGGAGACTAGAAATCCACCATCCACTACAAACCCACCATCCACTAAAAGCCAGGCTAAATAACATTGGTATACAATGGGTTGTCACTTCCCGCAGACTCCCAGATAACAGTCAAATGTTAAACCCATCCTTTTGTCCATATCAAATTCCAGTATTGTATTTTAAGAAACCATTTATTTGTTTCATGTACCTTAATCTGAGAATGTGGACATTTCGCCACCAATGTGGATGTTACGACCTGGATCGTTAATGAATTCTGGTTTGGCGGCATGGCGACTGTGAGATGTTTTGCCAGCATAAGATTGTGGGGTCAGAGGTGAAATTGGTTCGTGTTGAGCAATTAGTGTAGCTGGGTGGAGGGTGAACAGACGGAGGGGATAAAAGCTGTGAGCTGGTTAGTTAAGAGGAGTAGAGACGGGAGTAGTAGACCCAGGAGGTAGTTGACAGAGAGTAGAGCCAGAGCCAGTAATAGAGACAGGAGTAGTAGAGCCAGAGTAGATCGTTAGAGTTAGTGTAGAGTCGAGAGTAGTAATAGAGATAGTAGATTTGTTAGAATCATTATAGGGCTTGTTGCCTGAGTATGCTGTTTTACTGCGAGATATATTTGTGTAACAAGTGTATAGTTTAGTATACAGTAATAAACACATAATTTACTCTGGACACTGTTGGCGTGACAGAGGATATTCGTCAACCTTGTAGAAGACCCTAGACTAACGAAAGTAGACAGCAACGGATAAAACTGTAACAGTGGACATTTCGCCACCAATTTGAACATTTCGCCACCAATTTGAACATTTCGCCACCAATGTGGACATTTCACCACCAATGTGGACATTTCACCACCAATGTGGCCATTTCGCCACCAATGTGGACATTTCGCCACCAATGTGGACATTTCGCCACCAATTTGAACATTTCACCACCAATGCGAACATTTCGCCACCAATTTGAACATTTCACCACCAATGCGAACATTTCACCACCAATGTGGACATTTCACCACCCATATCACTGTTCACCTCAGACAACTCTGGAACCTCACCCCATGCTACCCCACTGAGTATATTGTATTTATGCGTCCATCTACTGGCTTCCATGTTGAAAATCTGACATATTAACTCCTCGTGTTTAACTGCTCTAAATATTATAACCCCCCCCCTTTTTCCCCCACATTCACTTTCTCACACCCCCTCCCCAACCAAGCGCGTCCCTTTCGCCCCGCACGGTATCGTCCATATCTCTCTCCAGTCTCAACCATCTGGCGTCCAATGAAATCTTCTCTCTCCCAGCTCATTATGACAATGCTTCCATTCAGCCACCCTCTGCAATATTACAACATCAACAACAACACACACAGGAAAAAAACCAACACAACATGACGTATAGATGGGCGGCGAGTCGTGTGGGGGGAGGGAAATGTGGTGCATCGAACACAGAGGTTGGACGCTAGATCACACCTCGGCTACTGGCTAAAACGTCGTCTGCTGAACACGAGAGCCCGCCAATCACAGTATCTACACCAGCCCTTGAAATCGCATCTCCTTTAAGATTGACATCTGCAGGCAACCTACCAAGCACAACATATTTTTTTTTAAATAAAAATTATTTTTTTGTTCGAAGTCGATAATTTAATTGTCAAACAAATGTTTACGGCCGACAACCCGTGCTAATGACTGGGGTGCCGGAGTCGCTTCAACCAAATATCAGACTCCGGTTTTGGGTTTCGGAAATCCTTCTCAGAATATTGATTCGGTGTTTAGAGAGTTTGTAAATGGCGTTATGGAAGGAGCACTCTTCTAGTCTTAACAAACATTTTTGTTGGCTATGTAGCAAAACCACTTATGAGACGAGCTCATCATTTTATTTGTAATTTTGTTGACTATTCCATAGCAGACAAGTTCGACTCCGGCTCCTCAGCACGATCATTAGCTCCGGCCAGCCACGGCGTGCGTGTTTCAGTATTTCGTATCCGCACATTTCTTCATGAACGCATTATTATAATTTTTTTTTACTTCATTATAGTGCGTTCAACAAGGAGTTTGATGAAAATTTGATCGTGTGACTGAAGAAATAAAATTCGACCAAACTTCCGTTCGACCAAACTTCCGTTCGACCAAACTTCCGTCCTATCAAATTTCCGTCGATCAGTTTTCCGTCGACGCGATTTCTTTCAAACACATTTCCGTTACTCCGGTATTTAGTAGCCGAGTCTTCCCACCAGTGAACAAGACTAGGCGCGTCACTTACGATTCCATGTGGATGGTGCTTCCAAGCAACGAAAGTGAAAGTGAGTCATGAATAGTGCTCAAACATAAGGAAGAAAGACATATTCGGTGGTTCGTTGACACAAAGGAGGCGTTGTATCTATAAAGATCACCCAACCCCCCCCCCCCTTACCCCCAATAACCCCCCCCCCCTCACACCTCCCCGACACACACACCACCACCAGCGGTCACTGCGTGCATCGATCTTTTGTTAGCGTCAAGCTCATTACAAGGATAAATAAAAGCTTAGAAATATAATTTTATTAATTTAGATATCCTACTATTCTCTTTATCCCACGATTATATAAATCCTACTATTCTATATAACCTTATATTATATATGTCCTACTATTCTATATGTCCTACTATTCTATATGTGCTACTATTCTATATGTACTACTATTCTATATGTGCTACTATTCTATATGTGCTACTATTCTATATGTCTTACAATTCTATATGTGCTACTATTCTATATGTCCTACAATTCTATATGTGCTACTATTCTATATGTCCTACTATTCTATATGTGCTACTATTCTATATGTGCTACTATTCTATATGTGCTACTATTCTATATGTCTTACTATTCTATATGTGCTACTATTCTATATGTCCTACAATTCTATATGTGCTACTATTCTTTATGTCCTACTATTCTATATGTCCTACTATTCTATATGTCCTACTATTCTATATGTCCTAGTATTCTATATATCCTACTATTCTTTACGTCCTACTATTCTATATGTGCTACTATTCTATATGTGCTAATATTCTATATGTTCTACTATTCTATATGTCCTAGTATTCTATATATCCTACTATTCTTTACGTCCTACTATTCTATATGTGCTACTATTCTATATGTGCTAATATTCTATATGTTCTACTATTCTATATGTGCTACCCCATCAGCCCATAACCCCATCAGCCCATAACCCCATCAGCCCATAACCCCATCAGCCCATAACCCCATCAGCCCATAACCCCATCAGCCCATAACCCCATCAGCCCATAACCCCATCAGCCCATAACCCCATCAGCCCATAACCCCATCAGCCCATAACCCCATCAGCCCATAACCCCATCAGCCCATAACCCCATCAGCCCATAACCCCATCAGCCCATCAGTGGAACTAAAACAAATGGGATCAACACCCCGTCATTATGGTACCATCTACGCCGTCATTATGGTACCATCTACGCCGTCATTATGGTACCATCTACGCCGTCATTATGGTACCATATACGCCGTCATTATGGTACCATCTACGCCGTCATTATGGTACCATCTACGCCGTCATTATGGTACCATCTACGCCGTCATTATGGTACCATCTACGCCGTCATTATGGTACCATCTACGCCGTCATTATGGTACCATCTACGCCGTCATTATGGTACCATCTACGCCGTCATTATGGTAATAAAAAATAATTCCAATAATGTCAATGCTCTTGGCAGTGTTGACGTCATCGTGTGATGGTTCGCGTGACCCGTGTGGGGCTTATTGTTCCAGCAGTCAAGCAGGTGAGAAAAGCCCAACTTTAAACCTGAAATCAATGACGTGGGAACGAGGCGATCACGTGCTTTAAATGTGCTCGTTCAATTCTCGAGAAGTCACGTCATCAGATGTCATCGTGGACTTTTATGGCTGGGCATCTTGTGTGTGACGCATGTGTGACGCGTGTGTGTATGTTGGGCAAGTGTTTGTTTAAAATTATAATGAGAAATAACTTGTTATACCTCATGGACATAAAAAGGGCGAATTTCGGGGTACCTTGGGGGTGTTTGGGGCGTCACTTCCCCCAAGACATTGTCATCAAATCGCCCAATCCATTCCTTGAAGGAGTGATGAAAGAACAATACAAATGGCGTCTCTTCATTCAATTAAAAAAGGCAGACTGCGCTGGGCAGGACATATTAAAAGGATGCCGGTATATAGAGCAGCTAAAGTGATATACAGGCAGAAGACTAGGGGCAGACGACTCACCGGTCGCCCAATGCTGAGATGGATCGACGATGCGGAGAAGGGCTTACACAAGTTGGAGGTTCGCGCATGGAGGCGGAAAGCCATGGAAGGATGTGGTGGATCAGGTCAGGGCCCTACATGGGCCGTAGCGCCACTGATTATGATGATCTCTTCATTTAGCTCTGAAAAATTACAAAGCGTTGGAAAAAAAACAACTAAATGAGATACAAGCTACTACCACGCCCTCTCCTGATAGGACACACGGGATTTGTGGAGACATAAGCCTCTGGCACGCCCAGGGGGTGGTGGTATGTGGTAGGCTGGGGACTAGGCTCTGACACGCCTACTCCCATGGCAGGGGGGGGGGAGCCATTGCAATTAGTTAAAGTGGCGACCAGCCCTGAAAGCTGATTACTTACAATTTAATTGAAACAAATAGTTCAACTAGAAATCTAGTGTCTTGTTTAGTTCAACTAGAAATCTAGTGTCTTGTTTAGTTCAACTAGAAATCTAGTGTCTTGTTTAGTTCAACTAGAAATCTAGTGTCTTGTTTAGTTCAACTAGAAATCTAGTGTCTTGTTTAGTTCAACTAGAAATCTAGTGTCTTGTTTAGTTCAACTAGAAATCTAGTGTCTTGTTTAGTTCAACTAGAAAACTAGTGTCTTGTTTAGTTCAACTAGAAAACTAGTGTCTTGTTTAGTTCAACTAGAAAACTGGTGTCTTTTTATTTCAAGTTAAAATGTTCTGTAACACGCCGATAAGCCGGTCGTATAGGTTGTTTTTTCCCCAATTCTGATAATCGATTTATCCAGATTTTCAAATCTGTAATCATCTGTCACTGTTTATTGACATGTGTAAACAAAAATTCAATATTTAAGAAAACAACTCTACCAACAAATTAATTATATCAAGACTGAATTAGTGGACCAGGTCGTGGCCCACTAGATGACCAGGCCATGACCCACTAGATGACCAGGCCATGACCCACTAGATGACCAGGCCATGACCCACTAGATGACCAGGCCATGACCCACTAGATGACCATGCCTTCATGACGTCAATGACATAACATAAAGGCACAACAGACATGTCTTTCTAATGACGTATGTTCTCAACAGAAAGACAATGGGCCTGATGCCAGCCTGAGGTCAGTACGCCATTTGGGGCTGAGTTGACAGTAAAACCGAATAAATATTTGCAGTGCTGCAATCCGCTTATGAGCATTGAACTGTGAGATGGGAGCAGACGGCAGATTGGAGGAGGAAGGAAGATGCAAGGGATGTGTAAGGGAGTCAGGAGGAAGGAAGGTGGAAGGAAGATGGAAGGGAGTCAGGAGGAAGGTGGAATGGTGGAAGGGAGATGGGATTGAGGTGGAAATAAGATGAAAATAAGTTGGAAGGGATGTGGAAGCGGGGTGGAAGTGAGGTGAAAGTGAGGTGGAAGTGAGGTGGAAGTGAGGTGGAAGTGAGGTGAAAGTGAGGTGAAAGTGAGGTGAAAGTGAGGTGGAAGTGAGGTGGAAGTGAGGTGAAAGTGAGGTGGAAGTGAGGTGGAAGTGAGGTGGAAGTGAGGTGGAAGTGAGGTGAAAGTGAGGTGGAAGTGAGGTGAAAGTGAGGTGAAAGTGAGGTGGAAGTGAGGTGGAAGTGAGGTGAAAGTGAGGTGGAAGTGAGGTGAAAGTGAGGTGGAAGTGAGGTGGAAGTGAGGTGGAAGTGAGGTGAAAGTGAGGTGAAAGTGAGGTGGAAGTGAGGTGGAAGTGAGGTGGAAGTGAGGTGGAAGTGAGGTGGAAGTGAGGTGGAAGTGAGGTGAAAGTGAGGTGGAAGTGAGGTGGAAGTGAGGTGGAAGTGAGGTGAAAGTGAGGTGAAAGTGAGGTGAAAGTGAGGTGAAAGTGAGGTGGAAGTGAGGTGGAAGTGAGGTGGAAGTGAGGTGGAAGTGAGGTGGAAGTGAGGTGGAAGTGAGG